>JAUMHR010000090.1:8776174-8800394 GCA_032361145.1 Enteromius fasciolatus | reverse complement strand
GACAAAGCTGAGTTTTATGTGAGGCACAGGGACACAGTACTACAGGGAATATTTTTAAAATCTACTGTGCAGCTTGGCACGGGAATATAAAGGACTCTATCTTTACCTTAATTTGAAATATTCATATTCAAAGTCAATGCAAAAAAAAAGTTGTGCCAGACTAGAGGAACAAATTATGCAAAGGCCGGATAAGGATAATCTTTCCTCAGTGTTTCTGTATGATGTCATTTTAAAATGATAACAGTTCAGGTTAGACTGCTGAATAGTTTTGTGGAAACTGTGATATTACTATTAAATACTACTAATACTACTATATAACACTTCAGCAAGGATGCATTAAAATAACCAAAGTAACAGTAAAGACGTGTTGCATTTTGCATTCAACTTTCTGTTCGTGAAAAAATATAGAAAACCTATCATGGTTTCCACAAAAATATAAAGCAGCACAACTTGTTCTTAGCAGTGATGATAAAAAATATTTCATGAGCAAATCATGAATCAATTATGCCGTTATTTGAGAAAGGGAATGAACTTAATTTTCTCGTTTACATTGAATCTATAGTTAGGGTATATATTAAATCAGTGTGTACCTAGTAGTGGTTTTCTCTGTTGTTAATACTGTATATGAAATGTTAATTTTGGTAATGTATTGTGTTACTCCCTAACTAATTGCGTTTTAATTATTTGATGCGTTTTCTCATCTCATTTTTCTCTCTTCAGAAACAAACAAGCAAAAAAAAACACAAATGTAATCTCATCTAAAGACATATTTGCTTATTATTGTAGGTATAATTAGATTATGAAAGGTCAGCAGCAAAGACATGAATTAATAAAATGTGATAACAGATATTTGTGTTATTTAGCCTAACATTTGATTATTGCTGGTTTGTGTCGTATTCTGAGTTTACATTATACAGTTTTTATTCACTCGAAGGGATACTAAATCTGTTTTTACTACAGTAACCATAACACAGCACCTAAAGTAAAAAATCAATACATAGAAAACACTCTGACATTAGAAGTAACTCAATTAAAAAATAATGTGTTCAATCGGTTTGCGTAAGTTGTGTGACTAATAATGCATTACTACCGACACTGACTACTATATGCTACATAAAGACTGTTTTGCAAGCTAAATCTTCATAATGGAGCAGCAGACCTTTCCAGGTGTGTGTCTGAAACACCTTGTGCATCCTCATAAAAAGCTCTCTATTCGCTCATGTGGTGGCAACAGGCTACAGAATCAGACTGACCCAATTAAAACGGCTTCCTCAGCTCTGGGCCTCTAGGCAGCTTGCAGTTGTGTGGTTGCACTGATAAGCAACACGGAGCATAGAAGCCGCTGTATTATTACCTGGCTTTTGTTCTGACACCCCCTTAAGGCCTCAGTAATGGCAACCACAACAGGACATTTGCAAAGGGTAATAAGCTCATTAACTGATTCAGTATGGATGCAGCTTTTTGTGTGCTATCAATGCAGCCCGCACCTTCTTGTCTGGACCCTAAAGGCTATTTTTAACAGGTAACTGGAATAGTATATTGCAAATTAGTGGATTCTGATGGTTATCTCATGTTTTCTTTCATCTTGAGGGTGAGAAGACTTTCATAGCAATTAAAGTGCAAGGAAAATGACTAATGTTGCTTCGTAGGTGTGTAAATGTAGACAAAACTGAAGCAAAATATTGGGATCATAATTCATTTTATTCTTTTAACGACAGTTTATTGTTTAGAGCTTCACTATCAGGAGTTCTTCGCGAGCTAGTTGTTCACCGGCTCAAAATAAAGAAAAAGCGCCATCTTGAGGCTGAATAAAGACGTCAGGAGCGTTTTTTGGTAAAATTCTTAACATTTTTAAAATTGTTTTGAAATGTGTTTTATCACTCTCCTGCTTGATCCTGTTTTTCCTTTTATTTTTAAAAAGAAAAATGAGATTAAAAGCTGACAGAACATTTTAGCTACTTAACATTTTTACAATTTTTAAAACATTTTACCAGCGAAAAATATAAAAATTAAATCATCATGTACTCACCCTTGTGTTGTTCTAATGCCATATACGCTTCTTTATTTTTCACACCACAAATGGAGAAATAAAAAGAAATGTTCCTCTACATTAAAGCTTTTATAGATACGTTAGTTCCATGCCACACGTGTCGTGTTCCGACCGTTTGTGCACGGCTGCGCAATCATGATAAATCAAAATTAAATAAAAAATAAACGTGCATAAATATATATCTGACCGTGAAAATAAATTTGCCTGGCTGTTTAATGCGCGTCCTCCAGTCCGCCAGATGGCGCTGCGGGCACATCAACTTGGTCCTTCAAGAGAAGTTGTTTTGAAAACGTCAGTGTTCAAATACACACCGACCAGACAGGGGACATTTTTTAATCGTTTCCTTTTCTGACTAGAAGGCCAGCTGGGTTGTGTTCATCATCGGTAAGGTTTTCTGTCAATGTGTTTTCCACGCTTCCCGTCGATTTGCCTTTATAAACACATAAAGCAGTCAGGTCTGCGTAACGTATGCTAGTTTTGTGCTAATGAATAGCTTTTTCATTTCAAGTATGTATTAGAATGGAACAGTCGAGATAATATAACGATAAATAAGAGAATTGATCGTTTATACTCCATACCGAACATTTGTGTGTCTTGCACGTTAAATATATGGTGAACTTGATGGGTAACGTTAGTTAAAAATAAAGTAGAGGCACTTTCTGTATCTAAAACAGTTCACATATGTTAAAGTGAATGAGGTAATGTTCAACTAATATTAAAACCAAGCCTTTATGAATATGCAAGTGTCAATCTCAAACGGCTCATAGTAAATAAGCTACTATTTAGCCTAATAAATAAATACAGTGCAGTTTACGTTAATACAGCTAATAACATCCAAGGAAAAACTGATTAAAATGTTATTTTTATGTTAATTGTGTAATCTATTAGTACTAATATTATTAATTACTAATTAATGCATTTACACTATTATTATTAAATTTAGCCTGATTTTCAGTACTGCTGTTAATTTAATAATATCTGACAAAGTGGTTTCCACCAGATGAAATTGATTGAAAGTAAATTTAACCCTATCACTTTACTTCCAATGATAAATCTTTTGTCTCTTTCAGATCATCTTAATGCTGTGCCCTTAGGCCAGCGTTTCAAATGAACATGTCTCTTGCTCAAAGAGTCCTCCTGACATGGATCTTCACACTCATATTCCTTATTATGCTGGTCCTGAAGTTGGACGGGAAGATTTCATGGAACTGGTTCCTTATCTTCCTTCCTGTCTGGACCTTTGATCTCATTCTCCTCCTCATGCTCATTGTGAAAATGGCGGGCCGCTGCAAGCCGGGCTTCGACCCTCGCAACGGGGCAGAGAACTTAAAGAAGCGTGTGTGGTACCTCGTGGCTATGCTGCTTAAACTGGCATTTTGTTTAACGCTCTGTGCCAAATTAGAGAAAGTAATGAACATCTTGGTGAGCTCTGTTTGCATCCCTCTTTGGGCGCTGCTCATCGGAGCTATGGCCGAACTGGGCTACAACGTTTTCCACTTCAGAAGAGACTGAACATATGAACGGTATTCTTTGAAAGCCCACAGAAGTCTTTAATGTGTTCTTCAGGAATAAAATCATCTTGAAAGTAGATGTTATTCATAAAGAAGGGAATATATATAACGGACAATAAGAATGTACAGCTGTTTTGAGCTCTTTATCAGGAATTGCTTGTTTCTTTCAGGCTCAAGAGTGACTACGCTGAAGAGCCTGCATTTCATGTTCACAGTGATGCAGGGAGGGTTACGTATTTTGGCTCAGTGGTGAGTTTCCACTCAGGTGACAGAAATGACTGATTGTAAATGTTGCTCAGAATATTTATTGCGTTATAGTGAGACACTGAGATCATTAGTGGCATATTTGAAAAATAACTCTTCATACACACTGTTTGTTTAACCAGTACTGTAACACAACATGGTTTTGCTTACGTAAAAAGCATATGTTCTACAATAATGGTGTATGTTTATGAATTTGTGTTTCTTTATCATACACTTATGTTTTGCATTGCAGAACTTGCGTAATACATGCTTACAAAATGTGATTTTAATTGTACAGAGTGTGTAAATAATAATAATAAAAAGTAATAACGGCATCCTTGAAATTAAAAGATACACATTTATTTTTCTTTGACAAGTATGTTCAATATGTGCACAGTTGTTATATTTACAAATGTTTCCAAGATCATGCAGAAAAGGTTTTACAAGTGAGCAGAGAGCAACATGTGTATTTCTAGAAGAAATCTATTGTAAATTTATTCATTAGTTAATTTTAAGTAATTAAATTATGATCCTCCTTTTTAACTGAAATTGACATTTCCTCTTAGAAAGAGTCGTCTGCCTTTTTTAGGGTGTGCATACATACAATGTTTGAAAATAACACTCGGTGTACAATGAATGTACAATGAAAATAATAGAAATTACAGATGCTTTTATCCAGCTGGTAAAATTCAGCTATTTGTATAGGAGAAAAAAACAGGCATCTGAAATTCTGCAAATATCCATGTAAACGTAGTCATGGATTGACCCAGGTTTACATACGTTTTAGTGTTTGTAAGTTAAAAAAAATACATTACACAAGATAATAGCTGAATCTGTAAGTAGCATGGTTTCATGTCTTATGCAATACAGCATATTTAACGCAGCACAAGAGGCTCAGTTGTATATGTGTTCTATTAATGCATATGTGTACAGCTAAAAAACAGCAACATGGATACAAAAACATCAATGTTTATTCAGGTTCTGACATCACACTTATATTTTCTATTAATAAAGCAATAAACACAAGATTATCAATATACTTAAGGCACTTTCTTTCTACCGTTCATCTTCAAAAGAGTTTTAGAAATGGTAGGTATATTACTTAGCGTAGTTTTTAGGTCTAATCATCATTTTAACAGTCTTAAAAGATTGTCTATCATTGGTTGGGTAATATTCCATTGTAATGTTGTGCCACGTACCCCAAAAGATCCCATTACGTACCCCTTTGTACTTTGATTGATAATATCTCCCATTTAAGTTTGCAGACATGCATGCGTCAAACCACCAGCCTGAGCTGTAATAGGCCCCACAGTTTCCAGAGGGATACTGGTCATTGTCTCTATCCGGAGTGGTAAAGGCCTTCTGGTCGTGATTGTAATTCTTACTAAACTGCATGGCATTACCAGCTGTACCGGAGTAACCACCAATGGACAGGCGGTATTGTTGACTTTCATTGGCCACATAGAAACGGTCATAATGAGCGTATTCTTTGATGCCCTCAAAGTCTTCAATTTCTATTCGCAATGACATGTTCTTCGCCTTTGTCAACAAGTGAATCTTGTCATTGCCGAGCCAAAACTCCCCTATTAGTTTACCAAATCCATTCTTGTACTCATCCCATGTGCGATTGAAACTTGTGCTTCCATCAAAGCGGTGCTGTATCAAAGTCCAGCCCCCACCAGAAGACTCCATGTCACAGAAAACAGGAAACATGCTGCTCTTTGACTGCGGCGTTACTCTGTATACACCATTCCTTCGGGATTTCGTCATGTAATCAGCGCAGTCTTGAGCAGGTCCTTTTTCTGTGGTCAATAAAAAATTGTTTATGAAAAATGCATTAACAATGTATAAACAGCCTACATCTGCATGCTTAAACATCTTAAGAAGCATTTCTTTGCCATTGTCATCTTTCAACTAGAAAAACTTTAAGGCACTTTTATTTGTAAAGCTACTTTGAAACCATATTTATTGTGGAAAGCGTGATACAAATAAATTCAATCGGGTTGAAATTTAAAAAAAAAACGTTCAGCTGAAAATCTGGATCGTATGAATTTGTAAACGAATGCAGAGCAAGAGGATGCACTGAAATTGTTTTCTATCCATCTTCGTTGTTAGACCCAAACAACAAAGCTGCATACGACACTTAAGGTTTCGTTTTAAAAGATATTCAAAAGCTGTTTTGCACATAGACCTTTGGACCACCTGGATTTTATTTATCCTTGGTTGCAAGAGTTTACTTTGGGCCAAATGTCAGACTCCAATCACCGGAGAAGTACATTTAGCACTAGGCATGGAACGTTACTGAACTTCTGCTTGCATTAATCATGCATTGCAAAAATGACATTGCCTTTAAGCCTTTCCTCAAGCTCAAACAAAGACCCCACATCCTGGTACATCAGACAAAGAAGACGCCTACAGCTGGTCCTCTTCAGTAAAACCACAACATCTGCTATTCAGATGAGAATCCATATCCACTTATCCTTGTTATGGAATCCTATCAAGATAAAGTGCGGGGTCACAGAACATGTGTTAAAAGGAGACAATCCTATTGTTTCCTAGGTATGATTATCTCTGGGTAGATTATACCTGTACTTATTTTGGACATGTGTCCCTGTTTGCACTCTTCGTAAACCTTGGGTATAAACTATACAAAGAGTCAAACTGATTTATCCCACTCTGCTGTAAGTTTTGTGTCAAATAAACATGCACTGCAGTCATACTCTAAACACTCTAGAGGGCTTTTTGCAGTGTGAATTAAGAGTAAATACTCCTTCAACTTGTTTCTTAAAAATAAACATTAACATGGATTGTGCAAGACAATTCCTCACCTCTTCCAGAGTCCACTGGGGGCCTGTTCTGGGCTGTAGACTGTTGGGTTGACGTAGCGTTACAGTCACTGTCACAGGTGCTGTGGATCTTGTTCTCTACTTTGTCTCTCCCTGTTACCTCATCACTGACTGCATGTGCTTTGAACCCCTCAGCAGTGTCCTCGGGGCTGAGTGAGAAAAGCTTTGAGCCTTTAATTTCTTCAACATTTGTAAGCGTTTCCAAAACAACTGGATCTGTGTACCTCTCTCCACTGTACCCTTGGGCAGTGTCCGCACTGTTTGGGTTAGATAATATCTCCCCAGAGTTTTGTTCCACTCTGTCTTTATTAAATTTAATAAGTTCCAGTTCTGTTCTTGCTCCAGTACTTTCAAAGCTTATGGGTGTTTCCCAGCTATCGTTTTTAGCCGTTTCAATGTGTGTATTTGTCACTTCATGAATATTTTTTGGACTGTCTTTATGGTCTGTGTCCATAAAAGAGCCTGTCGAGGTGGTAAATAGATTTGTTCCTGGTTCCTTGGATAACTCTTTATTTAAGATTGGTACAGTTGTTCCTTTCTTTCCACTGTTGATCCTGTCCACCTCAAATGTTTTCCGACTCCTGGTATCATCAGTTCCCAAACTAAAAATCTTGCTTTCTTTGCCTCCAGTAGGTAAACTCGAGACTCCACTTTGCATATTGTTAAGATCCTCTGTTCTCCCAGTCTCAATGTTTTCTCTAAGTTGGTTCTTACTATGTTGAACCACATCTAAATCTTGTACATTTCTTGAATTTTGAGACTCTGGTTGTGATTGTGACTCAGTACTGTTGTTTTTTAACCATTTATTATCCGATCCATTTGACCTCATCACCTGCGGAATGTGTTTGATTTCTTCTGTTATGCCAGTGGGACTGGAGAATTGAGTCACTGTGCTTACCTTTGTCTTGAAGACTCTGGTTGTGTTTGGCTCAGTTTGAAAGTTTGACTTTCTTATATAGCCTGGTCTTATTATTCCAGAGCCATTTTTCCTGGCAATATTGAGATTTCTGACTGGGATTGACAGCTTTGAACGTACCCCAACACTTCTGTTTGCTGACATGTTGTCTATAACATTGGGTTGTCTTAGTTTGTTGACTCTATGTGAAATCACAGTTGGATGTCTATCGGGGTGTCTTAAAGGGTTTGGCATCACATACCTTTTGTTGTCTTGACTTACTACATGTATCTTGCTGATGTTTTTCCTGCTGTTCGGAAATGGTTCCTCTCCAGCTGAAGCTTTGAGTGGAGTTATTGAAATTCTCCTTGTCCCCTGGCCTACCACTTGTGATTGAACCCTACTCACTGTGCTATCAGCCAATTTACTCTTTGCAGTTGGGACAAGGGTAGGATTGACCAGATCTTTGTCCGGAATGGTGGCTTTACTCTCTTTCTTCTGTCCTGGTATGTCCTTCTTCATTGTACCTGCACTTAGTGAGTTGGCCCCGATATGCTCATTTGCCCCTTGAGTGAACGTTTCTGGCTGCATTTGATCTTTAAGGTCTGGAGACAGTGGATTAACTGTCCTTTTATTAAAAGTGCTGTCAGCATTGTCCAAAGTTGTGGAATCAATTTGTCTGTTATTAGTTTCTGTAATTGAATTTAGATACTTCACATTTTCCACCTGTCTTCCTGGGAAAGTCAAGTCTTCTCTGTCAACTTTGGAGTTAATCTGTTCCTCGCTACTAATAAGTGCCAGACTTTCACTCAGTCCCATATGCCTTTTTTCCTCTTTGACCACGTTTGGCTGTTCACCTGGGTTCATAACAGTAGAGACTGATTTATTCGTGGCTATGTGACTGACCTCACCTTGGTTTTCTTTTCTCAGTTTTGTTGGAAGTCTTACAATCCCCGACTTGTTTATTTTTCTCATATTGTCCTCCCTAACTTTAGTTGCTTGGATTGCATCTTTCAAGCCATGTGCATCATCTGTTCTGGAACCAGAAAGCCTAGTGATGTCTTGTTTGTTTTGGTCATCTGTTGACGGTTCACTGATTGCCCCAGGATTTGTATTTGCTATACGAGGACTTGTTTCCTTGACCTGCATAATGCCACTCCTTGCTGGGGAAAATCCAGCCTCTTCTGGCTTAGGCTTGACTGTCATGTCCCCAGATTGTGGATTGGTCTTTCCCACCAAAACTTGTTTATCTTTGAAGGTGCTGTCAGTCTTGTCCAAAATTTTTAAATCAGTTTGGCTGTTACTAGTTTCTGTAATTGGATCTAGATATTTTTCATTTTCCACCTGTCTTCCTAGGAAAGTCAAGTCCTCTCTGTTCAAATTGGAGATAGTCTCTTCCTCACTACTAATAACCTCCAGACTTTCACTTGGTTCCATGTGCTTTTTTTCTTCTTTAATCATGTTTGGTTGTTCAGCTTGGTTCATAACAGTAAAGATTGACTTATTTGTGGCTATGTGAGTCACATCACCCTGGTTTTCTTTCCTCAGATTTGTTGGAAGGCTTGTAATCCCAGTCTTGTTTACTTTTCTTGAATTCTCCTCCATAATTTTAGCTACTTGGCTTACAACTTTCAGGACATGTCCATCATGTGTTCTGGGACCGGAAATCCTACTGATGTCTTGATTGTTTTGGTCATCTGTTGATAGCGCTGGCCCAGTAATTGCACCAGGTTTTGTGTTTGCTATATGAGGACTTGTTTCCTTGACCCGCATAACGCCACTTCTCACTGGGGCAAATCCAGCCTCTTCTGGCTCAGGCTTGACCGTCATGTCCCCAGATTGTAGATTGTGGGTCTTCACCAAAGCAGGGTTTTTCAGTCTGTCTTCATTAGTAACCTTGACAACTCTACTGTTTATGTAGGATCCCTTTGGCCTCAGTTGTCCACCTACTCCAGGAAACTTTACAACCCTTCTGTTCCCAGGTGATGTGTTTACATCCATTATCTTTCTGTTAGTATCCCTTGAAATGCTGCTTAATTTAGTTGAATCAGACACATTCTGATTCTGCACTCTTCTCGCCGTCAGGATGCCACTGATGTTCCTTACATGTCCATCTCTGAGAACGTTTGGCTGCTGTTTCCCATGAGTTGAGGATTGTTCTGACTCCTTTTGTCTAGGAAGGGACAGTTCTACTAATTCACTTTGCTTAGACTTTAGTTCCCTTTCTGAGTCCTCAGGTGTAGGCGAGAGCACAGGTTTGACCTTGGATATGTCCTCAGGTGTCTCGTAAAGTGAGGGGTTAAATATTTTTACTTCTCTGCTCGTCTCAGACCTCTGAACTGTGGTCCCTTGGTGTGGAAAAACCCTTGGGGAAATGTTCCATTCCTGACTTTCCAAACTGGAATGATCGAGCCTCTTCATGCCATCCTTGATGGTTCCCTCACTTTCTGATGTGTCTCCTTGCAGTAAGATTGAAGGTAAGATTCGGTCCACTTGTTCTCCAATATGACTTTGTGTCTCCTTGATGCTGATGTTATGTCTTGGAATTTGAGGTCTTCTTTCCTTTTCCTCGTCGTATTCTTTCTGTCCACTTCTCTGTATATTCTGCCTATCCTTACATTCTTGGCAGTCCCTCCTTAGCTGGTGAACCACTTCCTTTAAGTCCTGCAGCTCCTTGGCCATTTTCTCCATCTCCCTAAAAGGCCTGGGAAGCTGGATGGAGAGAGGAGGGATGGTGAGTTGATAAGGGCACAAGTTCTCCTCGTCTTCGCAGTGCCCAAGGGGCTTTAGCGTCGCCCATGAAGCAACATCCTCCGAGGTCTCTGAACAGATGTGACACACAGAAAACGCTAACAGGCTTCCCCATATATAAAACACAGCAAGCCTCATTGTGTCCTGTATGGTGAGCAGGTCTGTTCAATGTGTCGAAGAGTGTGTGTGAGAGAGAAGGATCAGGAGAGACTGGAGGACCACCTCCCTTTATAGAAGTATGAGAGGGCCGATACTCTGTGATGACTCTCAATAGAGGAGTGTAACAGCCTCCTATCAGAACAGTCAGCACAGAATATACTTAATATTGCAATATTTATCTCATTACTGTGCCTTATTTTTTCAATAGTAATTGTAGTGATTATTGACAACACTATGCATATACACATTAAAACCTAGTTTTGTGTTGTTGATCTAAACATTCTTAAAGCAGGAGAGCATTTAACATTGCATAATACATGCATTCAATTATTTTGTCTTACTGCACTGGCAGTGAAAGTTTAACAACAACAACAAAAAAATACAATCTGATAGTGCAGTGAGACATGATTAAATAGAAGATACAGAACATCTTGTCTCAAATAAATATATATTGTTTTAAAATTTTTAAGACTTCACAAGTTGCAATACCTGCTATTTTATGTATATACAGTGAAACAGGTTTTGCTATATATTGGTATGTATGTGTATATATATGTGTGAGTGTGTGTGTGTGTGTGTGTGTGTGTATGAAGAGTTCAATTGTATTTAACAATTGTGAAAAATCATGTTTTTCATTGTGCATTTCAATCAATCTCAGTTAAACTATAGTTGGATTTTTTTATTGAATAACAAAAGAACTTAAATACAGCCAATTAGCACAACAAAACACGTTCAAAACATGTTAACATAATAAAATGAAAACATGATTTTTTTTTTAACATTTAAAAAAAATATAAAATCTGTTTTTGCAAATTAACTCTTGACACACACACACACATATATATATACATATATATAATTTTTATTATTTATTTTTATGGGCATCAGAACTGAGAAACACAATATGATTTGTCAAAGTCATTTGCGTTGGCTGACCCTAACGTTTAATCAAAACCATCACACTTACGATCAATCTTTAATCTAGAACACAATGCATTCTCGCCATATGTCATTTCCTTTCTCACATGTGCAGATATGCATATGTGCAAGAATTATGATGGCAGCAGCTTCCCAACATACTGCCAATAAAGCAGCATGCCCCACACACATAGACATATGCACACAATCCACAAAAGATTCAGAGATGTATTGTAATGCTACAAGGAGACTCAAGGGACTTTTTTTTAAAGGTTTTTGCGACATACTTTGAATTAAACAAGCCTCACAAAACCTCTGAACAATTCTGAAAAAAATGACTGTTTTGCAGCTAACTCAAACACCATCTAAGTCTAATGCCTCCTTGAGAGGAGTGCCTGTGATTGCGCTTTTTATACGGTGATTATGATATTGTGACACATATTCTGAAATATTGTGCTTTCCCCATTCAAGAAGATGACTACTGTACAAATAGGTGCCCAGAAGCATTACCATGTTGGCCAAGTTACCTGACTAACTTGCCTTTAGAGGATTTTGGTAATGGACAATGGACATAATCTGTCCAAATCGGTACATGTAATAACAGATGTCCTTTGTTAACAATTGCAACTCAAATGTTGATGATATCTGGCGACCCCTGAAAATTTTATGATGAGAAATGTCGTAATGACCATATAAACAATGGAGCCATAGTAGTCCAAGCGTTAAGCAAGAGTGGAAAACGTTACGTCCAAGTGTCTTTAATATCACAAAAATCCCCTTACCAGTGTTTACAATGTCAACCTGTGTCCAAACAAAACTGATTGTCTTTAAAGTACTGACTTCACAGCGTGTATTTTTACAAGACAACTCCCAGTTTTATTACTACTAATCAGAAAAGCCTTACCATTTATGGACAGGACTATTATGGTGCCCCTTATGATGTCACACTCTGAAATCCTCTGGGATGGTTCAGCCCATCGGTGTCGTTGTCTGTGTAAACAGATTTTTCCATAAACCATCTCACAGAAACATTTGACCCACCGGCTGGTTTCGAGTACCACATTAGCAACCGCTACTCCAACACATTTACATGATGTGGTAGTGCTTATTATGTAATTGTGATAAAACAGACAAGTGCACTCAGACTCTTTTCTAACAGTTACATAACACTAATGAGGCTAATTCTGTGGGAAACCCAATGTAAGTGAGTTGGCTGCTTTTATTCAGATTTTTAAACTGGAGAGGAGACATCTGGAGTTGATGGTTACAGTGCATCAACAACAGATAACGTCAAGACCGCTTGTTTGCATTACAAAAGCCTTGACTTCATTAAAGCGCTGGCTAATGCTTGCACAGATTCCTCTCATTGTTGCATGCAATGAAACGGGCGAAGTCTTGACTTCAGGCTTTTGTTTCTGAGTGATGAGTTTCTTGGAATCAATTTAAACAGTTTGATCATTTGTGCAGGGTTTCAACTCGATATTGGCACGAACGTCTTAAATTACACTAATCAGAATGTAATAAATATGCCAAATCACATTTCAGAATCGGTAATGGTGTCAGACGTGCAGTCTAAAAGACCACGAGATAGTAAAAAAGTAAAAGCACACAATTTGAATATTTTGGGCGAATGATCATTTTAAAGGTTAGAACTGATCTGTTTGTAAAGACAGGGGGAGTAAAAATTATTTAGTGTATATTAATCAAGCATGACATATAGTCCGCCTTAAGTCTGCTGTGATTTAAAAGCTGAAAAGTTACTCTGACAATAACTTTGCCACATGACACAGTGCCAACATGATTGTGTCACGTGTAGAGAATAGTGCATACTAATTTATGAATTTTTATCTGTAATGCATTTCAGCTGAAAGGAAAAAACCCTGCTGACATCAATTTCAAAATAAAGCATTTAAAAGCTATTTTTGTTAACCAGAGTGTTTGTTTGTTAGAAAACTGAGAAAGTTATGTTAGACACAGCTATTTTTGCAAACTGGACAGCTAGATTTCTTTGGAAAAAAAAACATTTAATTGGTCCAGAGCTATTGATTTGTAAACTTTTCTTTTTCTAGAAAAACCAATGACCAATAAAATTTCATAGTGGGTATGGCTACAACAATTTTTTTTGGGGGGGGAAAACTTCTTAACAAAACATATCTGTAACTGTGTCTGTGTTTATAAAATGATTTGTGAGAGTTCTTTTTTTGCCTCTGAAAAAATCTCAAGATACAAACAGTAAATGAAAACTTCAGAGAATGAAAACACTGATAATACATATTTATATACATACACATTTATACAAATTCAGAACACCCATACCCGTGTCTTTTGTCTGATTTTATCATCTCATTTTCATTTTATTTTTTTTAAGTGGACTATCCATTTTTTTTATTGTAATTTTAATACACGAAGACAATAGGCCACAAATGCAACATAAAAAATTCCACTTTGAGAGAGAGAGAGAGATAGACACAATGATATCCACATTTATGAGAGCACATAAAACCAGCAATGCGCTCTCAGAAACTGGTTATCTGGACATGATATGAAGATATTTGGGAGCCTACAATGTCCTGTCTAAGAGCTGCTAGAAAACAACTATAGTCTCATTAAGTGAGAACTGTAATTTCTTGCACGCACCCCTCGTTGGACTCCTTCATGAGCAATGCAAACTCTTTTCGTATATATTTTATGTCTATTCCTTGTAACAGCTGTTAATTTGAATTAAAGGACGTACAGAACCTGATTTTTTCCACTGACGAAGCGTCAGGTGTGACAAATAGACATCACTATCTATAAATGTTTATGTCATGCTCTTGAAGGTGTCCTATAGGTTTTCAGTAAAGGGGAAGGGTCATCCAATAAAGTATAACCAGTGCAAGATGCTACCTAAACACAGAATAGATCTGAAAGGTCTGGTAGTCTTAATACTGAGTGCAGTTTAAGTAGCATAACACTTTTTTTTTTATTGTTTTACAACAGTTTGGCATTCAGTTATGTTTATATAGCACCACCCATTGATCAGGTTAACATTCTAAATCTGTATTTACTCAACCATGATGACATATCAAGAGAACGAAATTAAAATTGCATTCACGACTCAACTAACACTGCATATTTTCAATGCTGCACCAGTATTAAGACTCCAGACAGTTACAGGCTCTTAGAGGGTTCCAGTTTAGTTCAGGTGAGAGACAGTGGAGCTGGAGGGTTCAATCATGGCCAGTTTGGTTCTGGAGGTCCAAAGCAGGGTCCAGGGAACTGCAGCTCCACACTGACTCACCATCCCAGGCTCCCACTAAAACGCAAAAACATCATTTGCAGAAAATAATTATATACCTGTAATGAAACATTTGAACCTAAATGTAAATATTGTTTAAAATAATGACTATGAAATAGATCAAGTGAATAATTGGCATTAATTACATAATGATGATTAGTTAAATTTATTAAAAAAGATCTGCCTGATATGTGTAATATCAAATAGTATTTAAACAAAATCATACTAGGATAATATTTGGTTGAATTTCTTATTATTAGTTTTTGTGTGCAGGCTGGGGATGATTAAATTTTTCTCTTGCATTAGTAATGTAGTTTTCTTTTACAGCTTTATTTACCCACAGAGGGACAGAATCAGGGTCGGTAGATAGTCCGAGATCGGGGCAGGCAGCAAACAATCAGAAACCAGATAAACAGTCCAAGATGATAACGGGCAAAACGAGCACGGGTAATAACGCTCAGACACGTGTGCTCGTGGCTTTTATGTGTGTGTGTAATCAGTATGTAGGTGTGTGTTCAGTCCCGGGAATGAGGCATGATGGGTAATGGAGTTCGGAAGGGAGGGATTCAAAATGCGGGGGACGGTTCCCTCTGGTGGTGCGGAGGAGGCTGTACAGGAGTGTTTGGTGTCATTATTATGACATAAAAAGGAGAAATTATGAAACAAGTCAAAATTGTGATACTGAGTCATAATTATAATATAGACTGTTGAAATGACTAAATTAAAATCATAATTGCGATACTGTGGTAGTCACTAGGGGTGGCACGGTTCATGAAAAAAAACTTGCTTGTCTCGGTTCGGTGCATGCATGTGTCGCACGGTTCGACGGTTCATGACATGTGCAATGTAGCCTCGTGCCCCGTATGTGACGTCAGTGCATTTCCCTTTCGCGCGAAAGAATTGAGGTGTCTACGGTGTGAGTGCTGCAGGTCACAATACTGTACGTGTAGAAATGGCAAGTGGAAGAGAAAAGGAAACCTGACCCGAGCCAGGTTCGGACAGATATTTAGAAAGGATGCTCGGGCTCGGTCACATATTAAAAGAAAAAATAACAAGAACCGTTCAAAACCGAAGACCGTGACCCTAAAACCGGGATACAAACCGAACCGTGGGTTTTGTGAACCGTGCCACCCCAGTAGTCACAAAAGCAAAATATTATTATGTAGCTTTTTACCTCGAATTCAGCTTATCAGGTTTGACTATTTGTTTTTGTCATAATTTTGTCATTTTATGTGATAATTAATACCAAAGCATGATTTGTTATAACATTAAAGTGCATTTGTACATTTGCTTATGCTCACCTAGAAAACTATATAAAAAATTGTCATGAGTCAAATTATGTTCAAAATGTCAAGTTTTTTTTTCTGATGAGGAAAATCTTTGTCAGTATTAGTGCCCCCCCAAATCTAGCACTTTTCTATTTCTATTCTAACTTGTTTTCTTTTTAAAATAGATTTCTAACACTATAGTCCCTATTCCTTCTCTATTCTATCTACTTGTTTTCTTTTTATATATATTATAAACAATGACCCTATAGCATTCTCTATTCTTTTGACTTTTATTTTTAAAATACAATTCTTACTACTTTCTATTCTATTCTTACTACTTGTTTTTCT
The DNA here is from genome assembly GCA_032361145.1 of Enteromius fasciolatus. Lineage (NCBI taxonomy): Eukaryota > Metazoa > Chordata > Actinopteri > Cypriniformes > Cyprinidae > Enteromius > Enteromius fasciolatus. The sequence goes on along the minus strand of JAUMHR010000090.1, from coordinate 8,784,128 downwards.
TTCATTTATTATAAAAATCCTTGCTACTTAGATATTATTGCTCTTTTGTTGGTTTTGACTGTTGTTCTCATCTGCAAAGTGCTTTGGATAAAAGCATCTGCTAAATAACTAAATGTAAATGAAAGCATTATTGTTTTTCTTTTTTCTTTTAAATGACAGAAATGAGTCTCAGCAGTTGGAAGCCATAACATAAAAGTTTATGATTTCCTTACACACCTGGAAATTCTTTAAAAGCATGCACGAACATGTAAGTGCTACCTGTGAGAGTGTGTGTGGTCGCGGGCGGTGGGTCCTGGGAAACTGGTGTGATGAGATGTGGGCTGAGTTGGTTGAGTACAGGGGTTTGGGGTGGTTGACGGGATAATCAGGTGGCCGGTGTAGAGCTCCTGTGCACTGTAGCTTTCCGCCCAGATCTTATCTACAGAGCAGACACACTGTTACTACCATATGCAGAGGATTATGGGAAACAGTCTGTTCTCATGCATCTGCAAACTTAAGCTTGCTGGGGTTGATATTGTTCACTGCAAGCACATCATTTCTAGCAGCACAATGCTTTTAAAAGACACAAGATGTATTGGCATGCAAACACATGCTTTTTAGACATGAGGAGATGAGACAAGACAGAACCCAAAACAGTGAAAAGGCGATCAGTTTCATTATATTACTGAGTATTAAAGATTCTTATGAGGAATCATTGTGGTTGTGCAACAAGCAATATCAGGTAAATATGATTTTACTTTATTTGTTAATATCGTTTCTCATTTCTGAGTCATGCTTAGCTTCCAGTAAACATTGGTTTAGTTAAATACTCGTGAACATTAATGAGTCTACCTTTTTTTTTTTGTTAATGCTGATGTTTCAGTAAACTGGACATGCAGTAATTTCCTTAAGCTAGACTAAATCAAATGGATATGTATTAATAATGGCTCACATGTATATATTTAATAAATAGTAATTATTTCTGTTAGTAATAATATTAATAGAGATTATTATAAATGAAAAAAAAATGTTAAACACACAGTTTAAAATAGGTCGACATGCATGGGCTGTTGGTCAGGAAATAAAGTCAAAATCAGCATCCCTGTTTAATACTAGCATTTTTAATATCATAATTGTAATATACTAGTCCAAAGTTTGACATGAGAAATATTTTTTTATGTATTCATATAAGTCCACAATGCTGCATTTATCAAAAATTATTCTTATTAATATTATTTAAAATAGGTGCTTTATATTTAAATATATTTTAAAATAAAATTATTCCATGGCAGAATTTATTCTAAGATGCTGATTTGCTGCTCAAAACAATATTGTTATTATCAGTGTTGAAAACATATTTTGGGTGATTCTATGAGGAACAGATCACTGGAACCAAATGCACACAAACACAAAATCTGCACAATCTCACATGCGCTTAAAATTTAACTAGAAATTAGGTGCCAGGCGTCCGGCCAGAAGAGAACTGGACCCAACTAAGCCTGGTTCTCCCAAGGTTTTTTTCCCCCATTCTCTCATGGATGGGTTTTTTTTGGTTCCTTGCCGCTGTCGCCTCTGGCTTGCTTAGTTGGGAATCACCTGATTTCTAGTGATTATCGTTGCTTGGATTACAGAGACCGTCTCTGCATTTAATAAATAAATAGTTTAATCTGGTCATTATACATTACCATCACTCTGTTCTCCTATTTGATAATGTTCAGTGCTTTGCTACAGTCTGTATTGTTAAAAGTGCTATAGAAATAAAAGGGATTGAGTGATTGAATAGAGAATTCAAAACAACACAATTTATATGAAATATTGGTTGCCGTTTATCTTACAGTAACTGTACTTTCAACAACAACAAAAAGTCCCATTTGAACGTTTAAAGTCTATAATTTCAGATTGTTTTCATATTTAAGATGTTTTATATATCAAACTTAAGTTTTTTAATTAGTTTTTTAACAGATTTAAATTAGATTTCGAATATCAGATTCTCAATTTGGCCTTCAACCTCACATTATTTATTATATTGAATACTTAACTTTGCACTTGACATTTATTCACATACAAATTTAATTGTGTACATTATTTGTATCCTGTCTATTAGCTTTATTATACATGTACTGTAATGGAAAGTAAATAATGTATCGAAGTTATTGGTAAGTTGCATGATTTTGTAAACCTGCGAATTAAAAATTGTTTATCAGCATGTTTAAAAATGCTGTTTATTGCTGTAGAAAAGGATTTGAATCTGGTGAGAGCGAGTGTGGGAAATATAGTCTCATTGCACCATCTGGGATTATGTTTAACCACAAAAACATACAAAGAGATCAGGCTTCAAAAGGGGGAAAAACATAACTAGGAGAAATGAGATTGTAGGCTATTTCATAGCAGTGCATTTCTAAATGAGTTATGTGTGGAGGTCTCATATCAAAACAAATGGCCTTTGAAATATGAAAAGTTTTTTGGTATTAAAACATCCCACTGGAGAGCTTGTTTGCACTGCGGTGACATAGCCAATAATCTCAAACAGGCACAGCGGGACAGGCAGGGGTTGATGGGGTCACATGGGGAGGATCAGGGCAGCTGTGATTGGCTTTTACATGTCCATCAAAGAAATGCTCACCCTTCTAAAACAAAATGGCTGCCAGTGAGGCTATGCCCAAATGCCCTCCTCATCATCCTATTGGTTAAGAGATGGCAGGGTTTTAGCCAAGTGCAGCATGGGAAAAAAGATCAGGTTAGTATGCGTAGTTTTCCAGGTAGAAGCGACCTGTAAGCGCAGACACAGGATCAGCTTTCAGCGCGTCAATGTGAAATGCTGTTTTATGAGGTTTAAGTGAAACTGATCCTGGATCTGCGCTTAGGGGCGATTTCTACAGTCATGAATAATAGAAACCCATAGGGTTGAGAAGTTATGATCAATATGAAGGCAGTAAAAGGAAATGATGGCGTCTGCGTTGGAGACGAGGGCAGCTTCATTTCGATTACGACGACTCAATAGAAACAGACGGCCGAGCATCCGTTTCCAATTCAGTTTCTAGCGTGAATATTTAATTAACAAGTAATGAAATTAAGCTGACCACGCCTCCAATTTGTCTTTCTTTGGCTTGCTGTTAAGTTTAAGCTTTCATGTGATAAGCAACAGTACAATTATTTCATATTCAGCCATACTGAATTTCCACCAAATTAAAAAAGCTGATGACCGTAAATATATAAGAACAGTTCGCCCAAAAAATGAATGTGCTGTCATGTTATTTACGGATTTGGGACAGTAAATAATGACAGGATTTTCATTTCGGGGTGGACTGTCCCTTTAGCTGTTTGCAGATGTTTGTAGGACCGGGTTGTGACCTGATCGGGTGATTTCGGAGGTTTGTGGTTGGTCTGGTCAGGAGGTGTTTTCAAGTAGCCGTCATCGTAATTATCCGCCATGAGCTTCATGCGGTTCTGTGTCTAGGAAAAAAGAGGAGGCGCAGATGTAAGGAAAGATTTGGGGGTAGGGGGGGATGAAGGTTTGGGAGGGGTGTTTGAGAAGAGATCAATTAAAAGCACATCAATAGACTCTTGTTTGCATTCAGAAACCCAGCAGTCAAAACAAAGATGTATTTTGTCTAGGCCTACTGCAGCTCTACAGTTAAAGCAAACAAACAACTTGACCTTGAGGACAGAGAGATATGCTCGGTGATGCAGTCCGTACCTGCTGCTTGAGCTGCTGCACCAAACGGTCCTTCTCCCTCCGCAGCTGGGCCACTTCCTCTTGTGTCTTCTTTTTTTTGGACGAAGACAGCTCCAGCAAGGCTATGTTAGCATCTTTCTCACTTATGGCTGCCAGAAGAGCTTCCTGTCTGAGTTACAATATGAAAGTTATGTTATGTAACCTATCTATATAATAATAATAATGATTATTGTTATTAGTATTGTTAAAACTACTTATAAAACAAAATGCAATTATACCCTGGTTATATGTCAACTGGCAAAGTCAGTATTAATCTTATAGTATATTAATCTAGGTTGAAACAAGTAGTCAATGGTGAATGTCAAATATATACATCATTTAAGATATAACATTACGATATAATAATAATAATAATAATAATAATTTGTGCTGGCAAATGATTAATCACAATTAATTACATCCAAAATAAAATATTTAGTTTACATAATATATTTGTGTATTTATATATATATATATATATATATTTTTTTTTTATATTTATTATGTATACATAAATACAAATACATGCATGTATATATTTAAGAAAAATATGTTTATATATTAAATATATTTATACATATTATCAAATATACGTATATAAATACATATAAAGTACAAATATAAATATAAAATATTTTTTAAATGTATACTGTATGTGTTTGTGCTTGTATTTATATACAAATAATAAATATACAAATACTGTACATGTATTATGTAAACAATTTTGAATTTTTATTTTGGATGCAGTTAATTGTCATTTGACAGTACTACTACTACTACAAATAATTAAAATTAATATTAATAATAATAACAATAGCTTTAATTTTTACAATACCAAACATAATTTTAAAATAATTAAAATAATAATAAAATAAATAATTTAATAATTAAAATTAAGGACAAAACATAAACTGAAATTACATGTTAAAATCTACCCTGGTTGAAATATTTCAAAGTCTAAGCTTAACGTCAAACAGCACTTTATTTATTATTATTAATAATAATAATAATAATAATTGCACACTATTAAAACTATTAAAATGGGGAATAAAAATAAATAAACAAAATTGAATGTTAAAAACTATAATATTACTGGCTGAAATTAATAGTCCAAGCCCAGTGTTAAAAAGTATTTTAGTAGAAGTAGTAGTAGTAATTGCATTAAAATTCAAATTAAAAACAAAAATGCAAAAATAAAACAACATTTTCAAAACCATAATATCTCTGCTTGAAATGATCAGTAGTCTAAGCTCGCTGTCAAACAGCGCTTTACTGAAGTACTGTGGAAAACCTCTTCAAAGCAATTGACCTTATTGACGATGACCAGGAGTCTTACAACACTCCACAGAGCAGGTTAAAGGATGTTTGCTTTCACAAGTACAAAACATCTCAGGGGAATATGGATTTGTCAAAATCATTGTGCGTAATTGTTCAGAAAGACTGAAATAGCTTGCTTATTCTCGGTTTTTCTACAGATTCCCAGGAGCGGGGCTGAAGTGTGGAGACAGAAATAGCAAACAGAACAAGCCACGTGCAGAATGAATCATCCTCTGCACAAATACATGGCACCAAAAAATATATCGACTTAAATGTTTTACAGCCTATTTTTCTGTCATGATGTTTATCCCTGTTTACTCTCTATTAACTGATTTATATTATTAACACCACACAGTCTGCCAAAGTGACCTCAGAATGAGCTCTCATGTGAACGATGGTTATTTAATGGTTTAAATATGTAATCTGGAAAAGCAATTTATTTAGATCTCATTAAGCTCATTTTATAACACAAAGCAAATGTGATTTCACAAAATGTCTGCAAACTCCCTTTATCCTTTTGTTCTCCACTGGTTTACAGTTTTTGGTTTCTTTGCAAGAGTTGTTATGATAAGATGTTCATAACGTACTTCATCTCCAGCACCTCCTCCAGGTGTCGCCTCCTCTCGGCTCTCAGTGTGGTCAGATGAGCTTCTTTCTCTGCCAGGGACTGCTGGGTGGACGACATCTTGGCCTTCATGGACTCCAGCTCCAGCTTCACTTTCTCCATGGCTCCAAGTAGCTCTTCCATCTTTTTAAGACATAAACAGAAGTAAACTTATTCATTACTGTTTATGTTCTGTACTTCACAAAGTGACTGAATGTGTTATCACATTTATTGCTGTTCTGGGAATTTTAGCGGGTGAAATATAGTAATCTAACTACGAATCCACATGATCGGGAACGTTGCATGAGTGTAAAAGATTGTTTTTTGCATCATGTTCAAGGTGGTCACGCAAATTTGTCACGTTGACTGACAAGCTGACTGGTCTGAAAGTACATTGCTACACTACTTTTAATTGAACATTTCATGTTCAGAACCCTTCTTGAACAGGTTTTTTTAGTTTGAGGAACGTTTTAGTATCTAAAGAACCTATGTTTTTTGGTGTAAAAATCTTAACATTATAAGTAGACCTCAAGAGAGGCAGTTTATGACCCATTTAAACACTGACTGTGCTTACACCAGATGCCACGATTATAAACGTATTGATAAGAAATCAGCATATCTCCACTGGAAAATTCAGGCCCAAGCTGATCTAGATGATTCATCAGCGAGTGGGGCAAAGTTTAACCTGCTTGAACATCTTGTTTTTAAGTTGGTTAGTCCTGGTAGACTACCTTTGACCAACACGAAACTGACTACCGTGTTCCAAAGAAACAGCTTGACCAACTTATGCTGGTACTGTACCCCCAGGGTTGCCAGGTTTTCACATCAACCTGCCTAATTGCTACTCAAAACTAGCCCAATCACCCTTCAAGGGGTTCCCTGGTAAAAATTGCATTCCGGGGGGTAAAAACATGTTTTTTGGCGGGGTTGCAATAGTAAAATTTAATTAAAGGACATTACATTAAACATTGATTACATTAAATATCACATCATTGGGTTGCTTCAAACAACTGTCATGAAAACAACCAATGGCAACAGTGTTAAAGTAGCCCAATTGCACAGGAAAACCACAGACTTGGTGACACTGCCTACCCGTTATTTTTCTTGATATTTTGTGTTGGTGCTTTGATTAGCATGCTAGCTCAGTGGTTCTCAACTTTTTTTAAACTCAAAGGCCCTCCCATTGTCCTTGATAATATTTAAGGAGCCTATGGCTTTTATTGTTTTCTGCTATGAACTGGACTTTCAGTAAGACCACTCTAAGTTGAATCTTGAAATTCATCCCATAATCTGCACATAAACATAGAGGCAGACATCTTTGACAACTGCATCATGATCCACTGTTATTTTGAGCGTCTTGTGTCAAGAACATGGGTGACATTTCATAGTTTTTGGAGATGCACCAGGTATTGTAGTTTAGGAGTCACTAATCGATTCTGAAATAGTCTTGTAATGTTGACCTGTTTCTCCTGGTGGGTTCGTGCGGCCTCCTCCTGCGCCAGCACCATCTCCCTCTCGGCAGTGATTTGAACGCTCTCTCTGAGAGCCTCCTCCAGCTCCTCAATGCGCTCTGCCTTCTGCCGCAGGGACTCCTGAGGTAAACGGGGCTCAGCTCATCATACGCACACCAGCACAGTTTAACAATGCTTTAAATATACACCGATCTGTCAAAACAGAGGAGCTTATGACAAAGTTGTCATAACTATCTCTCTGTAGGTCTCACCTGCTGTGGGCCATCGTTGACATTTCTGCCCTTCCCTGATGGCTCCTTGTGTTTGCCAGAGGACTTCTTACTCTGCTCTTTCATTTGCCTGAAACATAAACATGAAGCGCTCGTGAGAGGGGTTTAATAGTAAAATAAAGAGTTTAAGAGATTTGGAGTCGAGGATACTATTTAATAGCTGAAAAAAGAGCTTGTTTTATTATTTGTTAATAAATATCACTAAGCCTGATCACATAAATAACTTCCTTGTGTTAGTCATAAAGCTAAAACTGAGATTATACAGAGAAACAAAATACATTCCCTTGCTTTTATTTCACTTGAAATCAAATGACAAAAGCTATTTTGCGTGGGACATAATGAAGGCTTGTGTTTGTGTTTGTTTATTTTTTTTGGGTAATAGGCAAAACACTTTATTTATGTCATCCATGAACAGAACAGTCTTGTTCTGGAGAGCTTGTGATTGGACAAAATGGATACACAATATTTTTTTTTTTCTTTAATTGTATATAATTATATACATTTCTTTTTTATTATTATTATTTTTTTTATTTTGAACATTTGGAATACAGCCTTGTACAATGATTTACAACTTTCCCAGCTCTCGTAAACAAAGAAA
>JAUMHR010000090.1:8754146-8776074 GCA_032361145.1 Enteromius fasciolatus | reverse complement strand
GAGCCGAGGTCTATAAATGCTTTTTCTTTTTTACTATAATTTTGTTCCTCTGGATATAAACCCAACAGAAAAAGCTTATTATATACATTTCTAATATTCATTTTTATCTTTTTTATACTCATTTTCCCTCATTTGTAAACATTTTTAAACAATTTAACTAAATTTTACTGTAATCTAAAACTAATTTAAAGTTAATCTTCAAGAAACACAAATAATTTAGTAACACTATGAAATGTAATCTTGAGAAATTTTCATATTATATATTATATTTTTGACATTTGTAGCATTTAAAATTTTATCTTGACAAAATAGTGTAAAATGTAAAAAAATTATTATTGGCCAGATTTGTAATACTGATGCATCCCCAGAAAAAATATCTGTGTCAGGATGTGTCATTTATTTTTTACCAATTTTCCTGGAAGATATGTCTTTAAAACGTTTTTTGACTTTTTAACTTTTAGGTCTTTTCAAAATCTAAGCATACACTAGTATAAAGTTACAAAACTTAGATTTCATGGGGTCTTTAACAGATTTTGCTTTAGTTCTTGGGGACTCCATTTATGTGTGTGTAAGTACACATGTATTTACTAACCTGGAAGTCACACTACGTACACATTTCCAGGTGAAAAAGTGAAAAAGAGGGAGACAAAAAGCAGAAGTTGAAAGGCCAGAAAAAAACATGTGATCAGTGCTTCAACGCAAAACTCAAAGGGGAAGGAAAGAAGCCCAGTCAAAACATCAACCTCGTCAAACGCAGACACTTAAAACGTTTTGACACCGATGATTAAACAATGCAGCAAGAAAAGGGATAAAGACGTAACACAGGTGACAAATAATCACGTAAAAAAAAGACGGGACAACAAATCAGGGAAACAGACTGACCTCTCCAGCTCACTGATTTTTCTGTCTTTGTCATTCTTCTCGTTCTCCATCTGACGCAGGATGTCCAATAGACGATCAACTTCAGCCTGAGCTTTGGCGGAGTCTTCTCTGTGTCTGGCCACATCAGTTTCAAGTGAAGAAATCCTCTCAGATATCTCCGTGTTGGCCTGTGCATTGGCTGCAGCACTCTGGGCCTAATAGACCACCATGATATAAACACACCCACAAACATACACAAACTCACATACTGTATATACAGCCATTCTTACGCTCCCATTTCTAGTTTATCATAGCTACATCCCAGTATGCATACTTGTACTATGCATCGGGTTCCCACATTTTTTGAGCAATGAATTTCTACAGCCGTTGCCGTTTTTAAGCAATCATAGTAGATTGCTGGTTGGAATTCTATTTGTGTAAGAAACCAATCTTTTGAGTAAATACACTCTCGCTCACCTTCTTTAGCTGGTTCTCAAGTTTAATGCATTCCTCCCTCCTCTGCTCAAGGGCGATCTCTAGGCTTTTCAGTTTGGAGTCTTTCTTCAGGCCAGACGAGGCCAGCGACGACGCATGCTCTTTGAGATCCAGCAAAGAAGTCTGAAACCAGACTCATGTTAACTATCAAAAACATATTTGTCAATTGAAATATAAATATTAGATGAAAACCCAAACTAAAGGAGTATTGTTACCTTGGCAACCGACAGAAATAAATTTATTGTACAGCACTAAAGTAACAAACGGCAATAATTAATGCAAAAATTAAACTAAAACGAACATTTAAAAAATAAAGTAAATGGTATTTAAACACGCACACATAACAACAAAATTAAACTAAAATATAAAAATAAATATTACTTGTTAAAATATTAAATATTAGTATAAAACACTACAAATAAAATGAATACTCCAACTTATATGAACCTGAAATTCAAAATTGTGATAGGCCTACTTTGAAAATATCTGAATTGTATATGTTTAATATATATATATACACTATTACAATATTTTAGGGAATATAATATTTTAGAATTAATTTAAGAGAAGAGAACATATCTTTAAATGAGTTTATCTCAAATACATTGGTCAATAATATTTTCTTATTTTTAAGCATAAACCTTACTATATTTTGTTGGATTTATATATATATATATATATATAAATAACGACTATTTGCAATGGGATATGAAAAATAAACTTAATATATATTCTCTCTTTTTTTCTTTTTCTTTTGATATAGTTAATTGCGGCAAAGCTTTAATATAGTCAAATTACCTTTACATTTTTTATAGATATATTTTTTAATATTAATAAGTATCAAAATCACCAACAAAATACAAAAATACAATGTTTTGTGTTGTTTATGTTGCACAGTTCCTAGCTGCACGTTGTTCTACAGCTGAAAATGTTTTCATAATCTTGTTATGTGTTTTTAATGGTGCTTCCACTCGTCTTTCAGGACTGTTTGGTGATCTCTAACCTCTCGGTCTGACAGGTCTCCCTGCAGTATGCTGACTTTCTCCTTTAACTCCCTCAGCTCTTTTTTACTGCTGTCCAGCTCCTCTGCCTTCTCTCGCTCCTCGCGGTCACGTTGCTCCTTCAGGCGCTCAATAATACGTTCCTGTTTACAAGGGGACACATTAACACAGTGCCAATAAGAAAGCATATACAAGGAGCATGAAATGTTTATAACTAGGCACAGATGTTTCGACTCCAGTCTACGACCATGCTGATGCCATTTGGAAGAGCACCAGTGATTTGTTCTGTAGTCTGCTGGTGTGTTACAGCGTCCTCTAGAGGTGATCCTCACCTTCTCAGCCAGTGAGTCCTCCAGCGTAGTGAGGGCCGTGTCTGTGTTAGACGTGTCTGTCTGTAGGGACTTCACCCTCTCTCTAAGGCTGCTCATCTGCTTCTCTTTATCCCTCAGCTGCTCCTGCAGGTTTTCAATCTGAGACACAGGAGTTGATGTAACATTGATTGCAATTGGCGTTTTTATAAACATCCACACTTCTAACGTAGTGAATCTTCTTTAATATCTTCTGTTTTTAATAATATTTCCTGCATTTGAAGGAAAAGCACCGCTTACCCCAAATCATCTGATGCACTTTTCCCCACCACTTTATAATAATGAATCAAAATACTTCATAATAAGGATTAGTAATTAAATGCACTTCTTTAGTCAACAAAAAATATTCACCAATATCATGATACATATTTTTAAACCTGGAATTTTAGTCATACTGTACTTTATTTTAACGTACAATTCTAACTAATAACAAACCATTAACTATGACTTTTGCCTCAATAAACTCCTTATTTTCTGCTTATTAATAGTTCAAGAAACTAGTTAATACTGAGAATTGGTCCCTATACTAAAGTGTTACTTTAATTTTAAACTAGTAATTTAGTAAACTATTTTTTGCATGTTCTCATATTAATGGAAATTATATGTTTCTGCTAAAATACCAATAGTCAATTTAAAATAAACACAATATTAATTTACTATGTTTTTACAGTAACAATAACTAGTTACTGTGATATTTTTATAGAAATTATTGTTAAATCTATGTGTTGGCAAACTCTTATTATAGTATTTTTAGTAATTTATTCCTTCTTTGTTTTATTAATATTATTATTATATCATTATTAGCTGTAATTGTAGTAGTAGTAGCATTAATACTTTTTGTATTAGTATTGTATGTTGTGATTTTTATTTTACCTTATTTTCTCTATTTTATTAAATTTACGAATGTATTGTTATTTATTTTTTTATTGTTATTTTTATTTTATATTTAATGTTTTTTAAATCATTTCTTTATTATAAGCTTCACATCATTAATTTCTGTCCAAAATATGTATTTTGTGATATCCAGTCCTCACTTTCTTCTGAAGTACATTGACTTTACGCTCCTTGACCTCCAGCATGTCCTTCAGATCATGGATTTCTCCGTTGAGTGTGCTCTTTTCTTCAGACATTTCCTGGATTTGCTTACTCTTTTTGTTTAACGTGCTCTCCTTCTCCTCCAGACGCAACCTCAGAGCATCCACCTGCAAAAAGAGTTGTACGCCATACTCAGAGAATCAGCTGGTGTGATGGGAGAAGACCAATCATTGGCTACAGACCTCTGTCTGTAGAATAGCAGCACGTTGTTCTTTGGCAGTCAGAGACTCTTTAAGCACTTCAATATGCTGTTTGCTGTCAGAGAACTGGTTAGTCAGGGTCTCCAGCTTGGTCTGCAAGCCGAGGAGCTGGGTGTCTTTCCTGGAAAGGTCTTGCTTAACTTGGTCCATCTGCATAACAGAATTATTCAAGGTTTGTTACTCATATGCGAGACTAATCTGGATGTGTTCTTCTAAAGCAGGCTGAGCTGTACCTTGTTCTTCATGAACTTGGTGTGGTTGCGGTAGACCTCCATCTGCTTGGCCTCCTCCTGCCGTTCCTCACAGCTAAGCATGCTACTGGAGCGGAGCATCATGACCTGGTCCTCCAGCTCTCTGAGGCCCCGCTCTAGAGAACTGATCTGAGAATCCTGAGAGACGCATCAAAAATATGATGTCAAGACATCACTGTGTTTATTTACTAATACCAGTAAGCTAAATTTGAACATGCAACTCAATGCTACTTTTCTGTTGTGCCGTTTTTGGCTACCATTTACTTAAATTCTATGAAACAGGAACATCCTTCCTTAAAGGGACAGTTCACCCAAAACAAAAATTCTGTCATCATTTACTCACCTAGAAGCCATTGACTTCAACAGTATGAAAAAATACTATAGCCTAGAACTAGCTACCGGAGAATATTTTGTTAATAAAATTCATCAAAATATCTTCTTTTGTGTTCAACAGAAGAAAGAAATTCCTACAGGTTTGGAACAATTTTAGGGTGAGTAAACGATGACAAAAGTTTTATTTCTGGGTGAACTAGCACTTTAATATCTTCAACAGAAGAAAGAAATAATACTCTGCAATGCTTGATTGTATTAAACTTGAAATGTACTTTAAATATTAAAAGTATATTTTTAAAAAAACTGCACTGTGGCAGATGATATAATATTAATAAAACAAAAGACCATTTAAGTGTTACTTTCATGACTATGCATCATCTCATTTTTAAGTTTTAAAATGCCTTTTAGATCATTAAAATGTTATTGTGTTTTAAAGAAATACACTTATTTTGATACATACTTAAGTACTTTATTATGAGTACACATGTAAAGTACTTAATTATAATCTTAACTGTAATGTAATTAGATTTTACATTTAAAATTAACATATTTTAAATCTATCTAATTTTTAACTTTGCTCTTGCAAATGTGTAATTAGAAATATATTAAAATACACATTACACAAGTTTTAATAGAAACTGCTATTTGTTGGTAAATTTGGCAGTACATTGTACACAAATTATATATAAAGATGTTCTTAAGTCCTACCTAAGTGGGTAAAACAGCACTCTGAAGTTCAGCTAATTGGATTAATATAAATTTAAGCTAATACATTTTCACTTAAATGCAATTAAGGTGAAATGAACTGTCCATTTGCACTTAAATATCATGTAAAATATCACTATAAAATACTGTTTGGTATTTTACATGTATTTGTAAATGCTTTTAATCCACTGATAGACAAAGCATTAATGTGGCTGCTGTTATCATATGTAAATAGCCACATTAATTAAAAGTACTACCTTCATCTCAATTACAGTCTGAAGAGCTTTGGTTTTCGTAGTCTCTGGCGTCCCCTCGAGGCGGCGATGCAGCTCCTGAAATTAAAGACACATGGTTGGCACTTCCTTCACACCAGTGCCAGAAATAGAGCTCTCCGATATTTCATCATACCTTGAGGGAGAGCAGCGCTGTTTACTTTTGGCTAAATTCTTTATCACATTGCAGGAGCTGTACTCTATTATAGATACAAATAGGGTTTCCTGCTATCTAGTTTAATTAATTATCCTACTTTTTTGGACTTTGAGGAGAATAGCTGTATTCATTATGTGACTAAAATGTGGTATAATGGAGCATGAAGAGAGAATGGTCTTTCTGCAGTTAGTTGATTGTATATGGCACTTACCTTATATGGCAATAAACTTTATTTTAAATGCTTTTTTTTTTTTTTTTTTTTTTTAGCAAATCAAATGAATGGTGTATATATACAATAAATATATATATATATATATATATTTAAAATATAAATAAAAATTATATATAAATATATGTATATATAAGATTCTTAACCCACTCTAGTATAGTGTAGTATTTTATATACTATTAGATACTGGGTAATAATATATACAGTATATAATGTATATATATAATTTTTCTGACAATAACTTGGGTCACAATTAAAGGTTGAGCTTGAATGAAGACAGAATTTTTGTATAATCTAAGAAATAGATATCTTGTGGTCTATGTGTTAATTAAGGAATATAAATTTTTAAAATTGGAAAAAACATCTAAACATAATTTTTATATAACTGATATTATATATGCCTATTTACATTCGAAAACTGTTTGTGCATATTATTGTCCTATTTATATTCATTTATATTTGAATCTATTTGTATATTGTGCCATATGCAACACTGTTTTTAGCATATTATATCATTTTCATATAATTTCTTCATGTATATTTCAAACTAACTATCACATACCTCTCTTAAAGCCGCTAGCTCTTTATCACGCTGTTCTAGAAGGTTCTCCAGGTGGTGCGCGTGCATCTCGGCATCTGCGAGGCGACGTGTGCGCTCGTGATCCTCTTCACTGGCTTTAGTGGAGGGTCCCTTGCTGTGCAACATCTCCAGGAGTTTTTTGACTGACTCATCGCGAGCAACCAGAGTCTGCCGCTGCGTTTCCAGGCGAACCTCCATCTCCTCCAGGGTACGGCGGAGCAGGAACACCTCTCGAGCCTGCCGCTCCTGCTCCTCGCTGGGCTCGCAGGCCAGAGGCTCCCCGGGCGGCTGGAGCAGCTGGTTCAAGTCGCGCTGGATACGCAGCTCGGCCTGCAGCGCCTGCACGGTTGTCTGCAGGTGCTATGATGGGTAAAATAGAGTAATATGCAATGTTTAATTGCTACAATTATCAAAAATAAAAAAACTATTTAAAACAGACGTAGTTCATTATTCAGTGACAATGTCTGTTGGTAGATTTTAGAACAGATGTAAGGGAGAGTTAACAGCCAAGAGGTTTCCACTGATTTATCAGCTGCTATCTTATTATTTATAATGGGATCTCATAAAAAGCTTTTCTTTATTCATCAGTGAATACAGCTCAATCTACAGCATCATATTTCATAGAAGCAGTAATACGAGTAAGATCTGAGAACAGTTATAATTTAAACATCTCATTTGTATACATGTGTAATACTCTCCTAAACGTCCAACAGAGACTGACATCAAAGAGAAGAAATTGATGAAAAAAGTCGTTATTTATGTTTTCTTTGCACACAAAAAGCATTCCTGTAGCTTTGTAATATTACGGTTGAACCACTGATGACACATTGACTATTTTAATGATGTGATGTCCTTACTATCTTTTTGAGCCTTGAACGTGTCAGTTGCATTGCTGTCTATGCAGAATCTGAAAGCTCTTGTATTTCATCAAAAATGTCTTAATTTGTGTTTGGAAGATGAACATAGGTCTTATGGGTTTGGCACAACATGAGGGTGCGTAATTAACTATTCCTTTAAGGTTTTATGAACTGGATCATGTGAATAATTGAAAAGATCTGACTCATCTGACTCAAGAATGATTCATTCAAATACAGACATCACTATTTCTCTAATGAACTCTTGTTAATTTGTCAAGATCTAGAGTTGAATTTCATTGAAAAATAGCTTAAAATTCACTTTCGCATGTTACTTATAGGGAAAAGTGTTGACAGTGTGTCTACACAACCACCCTATAGTGATAAAAATCCACCACATATTTTTTTTTTTTAATCCAGACACAGACCCAGGCCCCTCCCACAATTATTGATTGACACACCCTGAGTGAGCTGCCAACATTTAAGTATTGTTTTACTGCTGAAGTACGTGTAAAAAAAATGGCCCCTTAGCGATTTAGGTGTTTTGTTGTTAGATGTTATAATTAACATAGTAGTGTCATTTACTCCCGACAACTGAGCCGCTGAAGACGTAGTGGATTACTTTGGTTTTTGAAGAGAATGCGCCCCCCGATCTACCTAAATGTGTCTATGTTCACGCAAACCATTAATGATCCAGCTTCACCTACAGAAGTAAGTATTCTTAAGTATTTTGTTTTTAATCTTTGCAGATCGCATTTCCTTATAACGTGCTAGTTAGCAAGTTACACAGCTAAAGTTTACCACTCAGAGAACTGTGCGTCACCCCAGAGAGAGGTGAGGGTGAGCAGAGCTCATTAGCATTTGAGGGGAAATGCAATGAAACGGCTTGCTGTAAAAAAAGGGCTGTGTTGTTTTACACTACCATTAAACATTTTTAATCACTGTATGTTAAATATGTTTCATTAAGACCCTAAAGACTCATATCAACTTGTGGAAAATGGCATCAGATGCCAGATTTATTCCTCGCATAAAGCAAATATGGTATTACAAGATATACTTGGAATACTGTAATACTTTTGAAGCTTAAAACCCTCAGTCCCAAATTATTATTAAAGAGCAACCAGTACAAACTTTTGCTTTTATGTTCAGATTTTCAACGACAAAACTGAACGAATAATTGCCTAATTTTCATTTTGTGCCTGAAGCTGCTTATGTACAATCCATCACACACACTTGTCTTCAACACCAGTTGGCAAGGAGAATTTAATCCAGATTCATCCATTCAGATGTGGCTCCTATGCTGAAAACTTGATGGCAGCCAAAAGGACGACAGAACAACAGTAATTATACATTTTCTTAAACAAACACACACATGCACAACTGTGCCATGATTAATGGTAAGGTCTCATTAAGCCCAACAGGCACAAAACTACTTGCCAAGAATCACCAAAAACACACATACAGAATCCGAGCTCAAATGTTCATTTCAATCTCGAGCGAACGGTGTGAGGAGCGTGATAATGCTGATTATGCGTAGAGTGAATAACCAAGCGATCATTAGCTTAGTACTGTACGCCCCTTCGTCTGTAAATCTGTCATGACAGCCATGTTGCAGTGAATCACAGTTTGAAGCTAATCATTCAAATAAAGGGAGTGTTTTAAACGCCACTGTCACTGCTATCAAAACTCGTCCCAGCATCTCAACGTACATTTAAAAGAACCACTGAATATCAGAAAACAGACTTTCATCCTTAATTAGCTCATGTATTGCACATTGAACATATTGTGGCTTGCAGGAACTCAGGCAGTCAACTCAGCAGTGAGCCGCACGCAGCAGGACCAGGATGTCCATTTCAGGATTGGCCATTAGCGTCACCTCACAGCAGAGGTAGACTTCTCCTTCTCGTCTGAAGATGAGCTGGATCTTTAATCACGCAATTCTCACTCCTAAAACTCTATGGAAATGCATTGATGCAGTGAAAATATGATGATTATATCATCTTTGTCTATAAATAGTTAGCAGTACCAAACCTAAGATGGTTTGCAGGTTTTAGCTGGTTTTAGTTGGCCTGGATGGTTAGTTCTACCTGACACATGCATATCAGGATCATAATGAAATACTATTGTATTGCTTACTCAGTGCAATATTGTCAAGTTGTCATCTCCAGTATTTTTAAATCTTGAATAATCAAAATCATAAATAAAAAAGCTTTTATTTTTAGGTTTTCATTTTTTAGTCATTTTATTATTCGCTTTTGTTATTTTGTAATTTGTAAAGTTTATTTTTAGCAATTTTTAAAAAAAAAATTTAATACAGTTTTATTTTGGTTTTAATTGTAATACTTAAACAATTTATTTTAGTTTCGTACCAAGGGGACATTTATTACTTTCATTTACATTTACAAGGTTTTCATTCAAGTGGAAATTTCTCCTCTAATAATGTGTATATTTTATTTCAGCTTTATTTTAATTATCCATTTTAAATAGTTAAATTGAAGTTAACACTAACAATACTGTGGTGGTGTTGTCTCTATCTCTAGTTCAAACTCATACTATCTTATTAATCTTACCATTTTTACCATATAGCAAGAACAGTAAGACTTGCATAGTCGTATGTTACAAATTCAGATTTATGCATTTTATGATTTATGTATGTTAGATTTATTATAATCATGCACTGCAGTTTTATTGTTTGCCACTTTACAATCAGATTCTGATTGGGTGTCAAATGACGCCAATGTTTCATCATTCACCAGCTTGAAAAAAAAAGTTCTGGAATTGATTTCAACATTATCATTCTTTTCATTATAGTGTGGACTTCCAAATTATTACACAATTAGAACAATTATAAACATATACAGTAGCTACTCTTTTTAGTGTGAACAGGCCTTACACTTTAAAAGTACTCTCATAGATATTGTCACACCCCGACAGATATACAGTGCCTTATAGCACTTATCTAAGGTCCTAATTTAAAACTAGATTCCTTTAAGCACACACTTTAATCCTAAATCCCACCGAAACCACAAAACAGCTCTCTGATCAGCAATAAACGTCCACTTATACTTAAAAACAAGCAGATGTACCCACCTGTGTCTCGTCTTGCACGGCGCGGTACTGCTCCTTCCACACTACTATTTTGGATGCCTCGTCTTTGCGCAGCGCACGTTCCTTCTTCAGCTCCGGGCTCCAGAAGCTTTTGATGGAGCTCATGGAGGAGCTAAGCTTGCTCTCCTTCACCTCGATTTCCTTCCGAAGAAGCTCGTTCTCCCTCAGCACCTCCTTGAGCTGGGCTTGGAGCTCCATGATGGTGTTGTCCCTCGCCTGACGTAGCGAGTGAGGAACGGTTGAGGCCGCATGGATCTCCCCTCCAAAGCCCATAGAGTCGGTGGACACCGCCGGCACCATTGCCATGTCCGGCGTGCTGCCGGTAACCGTTGCCCGGACCCCGTAAGGAATGCTGCCTCCAAAGCGTCCCGTCGCTACGCTGCTTTTAGGGAGGTCAGAGGAGGTGCCGATTGCGACTTCGTTGTCGCTCATGTACATCGGTCCAGACGTGGCATAGGCTGCATTGAGAGATTGAATGTTCTCCATGGATAACGTCTTGCCTCCAGAGCCGCCCGGGCCTCCGCCGCTACCCCCCATGCTGTTGGTGCGACGGTGGCCCATACGGGGTGACCGAGGCAGCCGTGGAGAGCGTCCAGAGTTGCCCTGGTTGTTTCTTCCCCCGCTGTGATTACTGTCCATTTTGCTCACAGAGCGTGAACTTCCGTACATATTGGCAGGCTTAGAGTGCGAGCAAGAGAACCCACCAGAAATGTATTGTGAAGAAATGTGCTAATAAACAGGCCAGGTCATCCTCATCTCAAGTATTAGGAATGTGATCTGTCAAGCAAAGGCCGGTCTTCTGTCTCTTTCTGTTAAATAGAGCAACTATGGTGGCCTGTAAAATGAAACGGAACAAACAAAACCCTCAAAACACATGAAATAACACTATAATCACGTTAGAAATGACAAGAGAGTCTACACCATTTCTGAGGTGTTATTATTTTTTTTTATATTTATTATATCTAATGTTTGATATATTCCATATATATTTACTCTGGGCCTATCTAAGAACGGGTTAAGTAGTTATACTAAACCCCAAATGACCTGTAGCTGTAAGATATCTGTATTCCCAGATGTGAAGTGTTTTTATTAAAAATGCTAAATTCAGCTATACAAAATGTGAACATAAAAACTAGAAATGTGTCCTGTAGAGCACTGTATATTCAAATATGTTAGTGTTAGTGTTTATTGTTTTATGATATCTAGTGCATCATTTACAGCTACATTTGTGTGTAATGCAAATTTGATTTACTTGCAGATATTATTGTTCATATTGGGGATTGCCATGCTTAAAACGCCATTAAAACGTACAAAAAACCCAGAACCAATTCCAGACAGCAAATAAAGTAAATATTTGACACACAGGTTTCATCAAACGGCAGACATTAAAAAAAGCTATACGTTCAGTCAGTAATGTTAAGCTTTTTCCTCCACACCACGTCTACTATTACTATTGTTCCTTATATTATTATACGCCTCTCAATACAAATCTGGCTCATGCTACAGACAGTTACTCCAGTATGCTGAAATAAAATAAAATAAAGCTAGATAATGTAATAAAGCTTCTCCCATTTACACACCAATACGAAGAAAAGGTGGGATTTTATTGTAGGCTCACACTCCAAGGTTATCAAACATCTAATGTCAACGGCAAGGCTAACATTATTAACTACTCAGCTGATGGTTTATATTCTAAAACAGCATATATTTAGTGTCTATCGCTGTCGATTCAATAATGCTGTTGTATTTAGGTGAAGGCTGTTCACAGCGTTGACAATCCAACCAGAAGCGTCGGCATTTCCCACACATCACGTCAAGACTTGCAAATGCGCAAAATCATAGACTACAATTCTTATATCCGTGCAATTTAGATTACGGATATACTCAACCTAATGTTCCGTGAAAATTCAGCCCTGCAATCGCTCAGCCACAATCCTGAGCATCCTCCCTCAATGTCCTTCTTCTCCACCATTGAATGGCTTAACACATTTGCCTCCTCTTTTGTTAGTAATAGCTGTCCAGCAAATGCGACAGTAAATAAGAGGCGCTATTTAAACATCAATACATGTAGATACCGAATAAACCTATCATATACGGACATCACTGTTTTAGTCTATTATAACCCACAACAGGGTTTTTTTTCCAAAAAAATCTTTTTACCTCGTATGGCTGGGTCTGTTTCATCCGATGGGTAACGACCGTCTGTTCAATAGATGTCTCATAGAGAGGAAGCGGCCTATTTTTTCTTTGTATTGCTTTATGATTTTATTATTTGCAGACACACACCAGCATCTTCCCAGAGCTGGAGGACTTCAGTGACGTAACGCCTACGCTGCGCGCTCACAACACTCGCCTCTGAAATGCCAACGCCATGCTACGAAGGTCATTTTATTTATAAAAAATTTTTAATAATAAATAAATAAATCGTAAAAATATTTTTTTTTCTCACAAAATGACGATGATCTTTATGTAGCATACATTTTCAGAACTTGCATTATTTTATTATTTAATAAAAAATATTTCCGATTTCATGTGTGTAATTCGCCCAAATTGGACAAAACATGTATAGTTCATTTTAAAATATATAGGCTATACACAAAGGTGCTTCTAGTATATACCATGATATGCCTTGTAGCTTACTCTTATAATATTATCTTCATTGGCATCTGTATAGTCATCCTGCCCCAAACCATGTAAATTTCTAAGCTACACTTTTATCTCCTCCCAGTCAGTTTATAGATAGAGAACAGAGATAATCGCCAGTTGGTGGTGTTTGATCCCTCTTAAAGGGACAGTTTACTCAAAATGCTCATTCTGACATCTCACACTGTCTTGCGTGAAACTTTGTGTTAGGTGTACTTTTATATGCTTCCATGTGTTTAATTCTACAACAATATGCTAATCCTACTATAATTAATCAAATTACAGAACACCTCCATGCCTAATACAGGTCTACTGGTAACTCACAGTTCTGTTTCATTGTTTTTATTAATCATGTACAGCCTGACATATACATTAATCAGATAAAATAAATATTTAACCTTTTACTAATATAGACTTATATTTATAGCTATATATGTTTCATGTTTTGTTTCATATTTGATATCTGATGCTTTTATTGCTCACATAGGCTTGGTATTCTGAGAATACTGAGGAGGGAAAAAGTATTATAATGTAAATCAACGATACTTGTATAACAGACTACTTACATAAAATGCATACTATTAGATGCATATAAATACCAATAATACGTCTTAGTATACTTACATGCTTAGTTTTATTATCAAAGGTATGTCGTTTTTATTGTAGGGGCAAAACATAAAATGCAATGCAATACAATAAATGAGAAATGTATAATATTTGATACGTTTCAACATTTTTATTTAATGAATATGAATAAAGTAAACCTAAAATTGCTTTAGTGCTTTTTTAAGTGCTTATTTTTTAAATATTTAAATATTAATAATGCATAAAAGTTACATATAAAAAGACTTATTATTCAGTTGGAAGTCTGTAAATTTTCTTTTTGTGTACATGTGATATATTTGAATATAATATTCAGCTCTTTTTAGCAATTATATTATTAAGGGTAAAACTCCAAACTACCTCTTAAGACGTTATCATGACATGTAGACACAGAGAGTAGACAAAATTATTTACTTTTATTTTATGAAAAAGGATGCAATGAAAGTGAATTGTAACTGAGGCTTGAATTCTGCCTGACTTCTCCTTTTGTGTTCAGTTGAAGAAGCAAAATAATGCAAGTTGAGTAAATATTCACAGAACTGTCAATTTTTTAGTGAACTGTCCCTTTAAAACACGGTAGGATTTAATATACGCGTTCTTTGTCTCAGCAGGCGGCGCTATTTTGTAACTGTACGATATTACATGGATAAAGGCGAGCAGGGGGAGTGGACATAGTCCGGGTTATTGTTTATCACGAAACCGGTTTGTTCATGTAGCATGTATTTATGCGATGTCGAAAATTTGGGGAATTGATGGCATGCAGATTACGTAGCCTTGAACCTTGAACGTGCAAATCGTCTACATCTGTTCGGGATCTTTCGCTGTCAACAATAGAGCCACAAAGCGCTCGGTAGCGCGCTGCATCCCAAAGCCAAGTTTCGTGTCGGCGTAAATGCGTATAGTCTCTAAGCTATTCAAATATTGTTATGCATCCTGTTGATGTAAATACAATAACGTAAACTTGGACTGCATCGTTTGCACGCGCGACGTCATGCAATAGATGACTGTACAAGGAAGATGAATCGAGGTCAGTTGAAAGAGAATAACAAAGAGAACCTGCTCCGCAGTCTCGCGAGCAACCATTAGCGGAAGCGGCACGTTGTTGTAGTGTTTGACGTTCGAACTTAGCAGCTAGAGACGGTTTAGAGCGGAGGCACAGTAACCGACGTTTAGCCATTTTGACGGACTTTTCCTGAATAAAGATTGCGTTAAGCTAGAGACGTTGAGCTTTTCATTTGCTTCGCGCCGGATAAACGTTATTTCAAATACTGAGCACGCGCGTTTGGGGAATTGCCGGTTAAACCTGGAGCTGGCCGTTGGTTATTCACCGATAACTGAAGAAGATGACGACGACACTTAGCATTATGGTAAGTTTTGTCTTAAATGTGGTCACTTAAATGTTCAGTAGTGAAACTAAACGGAGCCGTGACTAACGTTACTAGTTTTTTTTTTTATTTACAAGTAGTTCGTTTACTAGTTAGCTCATTTATGATGAACGCCAGTCAAAAGATTAACTTTAAAGGGATCGTTCATCTAAACGTTTAAAATTGGCTTACATATTTATTTACGCGTCATTATGTCGTTTAAACCCTGCGTGACTTAATTTCTTTCTGGAATAACGTTACAAAAGAAAGAAAGACATTTGCTTTTCTTTCTTTTTCATGCTTGTGAATGGGGACGGAGTCTTTCAAGTTTAAAAATGTCGCAAGTCATCATAAATGTATTATAAAACTAGTCCACATAACGCTTGGGCTATTTTCCAGTTCTTCGAGTTTCTTATGACAAGTTTAAGAAACTGACAATAACTTTTTGGATGGAAAAAGTAGAAGCATGACACCTCAAATCTTTTCGGCTCACTGTACGAAGTCGTACGTAACGTTACAGTATTCAGTGTCTTACATTTTGTGTTTCTCGAAAGAAAAACCAGTTATTCTACTGTTTAAAAGGGTTTTTTTTTGTTTGAAACCGTAGACTATTTTGTGTTCACACATGGCAAGGACAAATCTAATTTACTAATCCCTCAACATATGTTCACTGACCTAAAAACATACTGTTTGTTCACTGTCTTGAGCAAGTAACTTAAAATGTAAAAGCATAGATGTAGCGTAAATTACTTATGTTGTTTATTTCAATAGGAATATAATTCTAAATTGTGAAGAGTTACGGAAATTTGCTATCTGAAAATTGTTTTGAGTTTGACTTAAGGGATAAATGCGATAAATCTGTGAGTTACTTCCTCCTATGCTGTCTTTTATCTAAAAGTTTCAGTATGACTGGTCTATTTTTAAAATAATAAGTCACATCCTGTCATTTTAGTTAGTGAAAGTAAACTCTTGATTAACCCCTATTGTACAAGTTAATATATATCTTGTCATGGAAAAGTCGTTGCCTTGAGTACATGCAGCCATTTAAGTTGAATGTTATTTGTTAACTGTGACTGACCACCTTGGTTAAATTATCTTTTGTCTCTCTTTCAGTGAATCAGACGCAAACGTTAAACTTTGTGCTCTGGCATGACCTTGGAGTTGAAAGTGATTAGCATATTTGTCAGCAGGCTTCTGCCCTGCCCCCTCAGGAGACCCCCTATGTGGATTGAATACACCCCGCAGTTTTACACAGGATGGATGAAATGTATGTGAGGTCTCCTTTTTGTCATTATCATCGTCAACGTATTTTGATCTGTGCATGGATCCTGCGTTACTTTTATCACCAAGCACTTCCTGTGCTCCTCTCCAACACCTTAGTTTGTAAAAGTATTGACTTCATTTGAACTGCTGTTTTGAGAGGAGAGAGGTTTGGCAAGTTTTTACTTGGTTTTGAAGCAAGCTCTTCTCATTATTGCATATTTACACAGCTTTTTTTTAATGCATGGATAGCAAATAAGATTTGACCCGACTTCTTGCTCCACTTGTTGGAGAAATGTCAGAAAATCTCAATGACAACATGGTCAAGTTCCTTTCCCCCCCATCGAAGAACATCAATGGCTGCAGCTCAGACACGCTGGTGGGTGAGCGGCTGGGTGTGGAGGTCCGCCGCCGCCACCACACCATGGAGCGTGAACTGCTGAAGGCAGAGCACCGTTTCTTCCGCCGCAGCGTCATCAACGACTCCAATGCAACTGCGCTGGAGCTGCCCAGCAAGAATGCAATCCCAACCATCTCAACGGACTCCCACACTCTTGTTTGTGACCCTCCTGCTTTGGAAACCAAAGCTGCTTCAGTGGCCACAAAATCTGAAGTGTTGGTTGCACCAGAGAAGGAGGGCGATGGTGTCGAGGTGGCCATTATAGAGTCAACGCCGGTGTTGATTGCGACTGCCACACATCTTCTCTCTGCAGAAGCACCACGTTTGGTTGCAGAGTTGAAAGCTGGAGATAGTATCGACGCAAAACGAGAGGATGAGAAAGAGGAGGATGAAGAAGGTAAAGAAAAGGCACGAGCTAAGGCAGAGCTGAAAGACAAAGAAGAAGTTGAGACAAATGCTGTCGGGACGTCGCCGGATGGCCGCTTCTTAAAGTTCGACATCGAGATTGGACGTGGTTCTTTTAAGACAGTCTACAAGGGTCTGGATACTGAAACAACTGTGGAGGTGGCATGGTGCGAGTTGCAGGTACGTTACTTATGTTTTTGTACCCTTAAGTGGCTTTTTCAGTTAGGCCAGGAACCGAACCAACAGTAACACATCATAAACTTTTATTTGAAGCAAAAAAGTATTTAAAAATTGGACCAGTTGACAAAGGTGCAAAACAAGGTAATTGACCGCTTCAATGAGGAAAAGAACTGCACTAGTATTTTAACAGCATAGCAGGACTTTATTCTGTACAGCATCATGGGTAATTTCATTTTTAACCTGTAGAATGAAAAGTTGAAATAATTTAAGCATATGTTGTCATTTAACAGAATTGACAGTAGGTCTGCCTTTAAAAGTTTATGAATAAAAATTCAATTTACCTATGGAGAAATTATTTTTTTGCTTCTGAAACCTGAGTGTTGCACTTTATGGGTAGGACGTCACAGCTTTTGACAGATAGGATAACAAAGTGCAACACTTGAAATTGTTGGCACTCTTGATCTGTGCGCTGACGATTGTAAATCACTATCTGATCGGCTCATTCGGTACTAAAGTATATCTCATTCCCTGAGACCTACAACCCTCTCTCAAGGCTTTTCCGGTATAGCACCTTTAAATGAGTCTTATGACTAGTCAGTTTGATTTAACTTCAATGCCCCACCTACACCTTTCCAAGCAATGTGTCATCCGCTTGTATTGTTTGTGTTTAATTTTGCGGTTTAATCTCTTTAGAAATAGGAAACACTTTTACTAGTCCTTTTGTCACACCTCTGAAGCATCTCAATACACACCTCTGACGCTTAAGTAAACGCATCTGGGCATTTGGCCTGTGTTTTTAAAGCTGTTGTCATCTTTGGCTGTAGCCCCGGCATTGTAGTATCAGCCTTGGCTTGAATAGAAAGTCCTAATTAGGTTATTCTAGACCACCAAGTGTGTATTGGAAGATGGGTGGCACATGCAGTAAATCATGGGTAGTGTTTATTTAAGGTGTACTTTGAGACAGTCTAAAAGCCTGTTTCCATGTCAGAGTAAAATCACAATACATTTCAAGTTTAGATCTTACAGTGTGACATACTTTTTTTGGAATTGCATTTGTCGTGCAATTGTAAATTAACACTATAGTTTTAAAGTTTAGGGTTGGTGAAATATTTATTTAATCCTTTTCAAAGAAATCTCACAAATGTGCTTACAAGGGCTGCATTTACTTAATAATAATAGTAGTGTTTTGAAATATTACAGTTTGAAGTAACTGTTTTCTGTTTAATATATTTTTCAAATGTAATTTATTCTTGTGACAGTCAGAAATCATTCTAATATTCCGATTTGGTGCTCAAGAAACGTTTTTTAAATTATTATATTAAGTATTGAGCTGCTTTCTTTTTTTGTGGAAATAATTTGTTTTATTTATAGATACAACCAGTTTTCAACGATTGACCACTTTTTTTTCTCTTAAATTTTTTATAATTGATGAACCATGAGAAACATTGCCTTTTAAATATTTTGCACTCGTTCCACTTTTATTAGTTTATGGTATGATAAAAGCGTAATCTCTGTGAGGTGATTCTGGCCAACTACATGGCAACAGCACCTCTGTCGGAAAATCACCAGCTCATGAGTTGTGTGGCCCATTTCTAAGAAGTCTGTTTGCATACAGAGACCATCTCCCTTTTGTTTTCATCATGTAGAGGAAGTTTTTGTATGTACCGATGTGCTACATCGAGGTGCGATTTCAAAAGTGGGTCAAGTTCAAGCAATTGTAATCTCCTGTGTGAAGTGTGGTATGCTGGTTTGCCAAGGCTTGACTCTGCCACTGCTGCTCTCCACCCCCTGCTGCCTCTTTTTTTGCAGAGCGATGACGAGGCAGCACCACGTGAGCTGCAGTTCTTCTGCTCAGGGCCCTCAGGCGTAGCCAGCTCATACACTGGGCTGAAACAAAAGCCTCGCTCTCGCTCTCTCTAGCTTTCAGCCTGTCTTTACCTTACTTTTTTTTTACATTTCATGTCTCGCTGTCTCTATTTCTGTCTCCCGGCCTGTCTTGTGTTATAAACTGCAAGTTAACACTGCTGCAGAAAAGGGAAGGGCCTGTGTATCTCCCCCACAAGGCCATCTGTCTCCAGCACCTTATGTTGAACTTGGGGATATTCCCCTCCTACATTTCTCTCCTTTGCTTTCTCACATGCTAAACACATTTGAACAATATGTAGGTCACCATAAAATGAAAATGGATCTCAGATGCTTCTTTTTTTTTTACAGAAGTTCCCTCTGTGTCCAACTCGATGTACCACATTAAATACTCTGGTTATACTTTGTGCATACCACTGACTTTCAAGCAACTGCTTAAGTTTCGTTCCAGTTGTCCTGCATTTGATCCCTTTAACGGACCCCTGTAAATCCATTTAATCTTCTACAGTTACCTTAAACTATTTAAAGATTTCTTTTCCCAGTTGACATGATTTGTAATGGGTACAATTTAAAAATGTATTAGATTTTTGCCTGCTAACTCTTCCAGGCTTTGTGCTTCTATCAGAAATTCTTGAGCTTTGATAAAAATCTTGTTAAAGGATGGAAATGCTGTAAGTGTTACAATGACTTAAAGGAACACTCCACTTTTTTTCTTTTTTTTTTTGAAAATATGCTCATTCTCCAACCAAAGTAAAAAAGTTGAGTTTTACCAATTTTGAATCCATCCAGCCGATCTCCGGTTCTGGTGATAGCACTTTTAGTATAGCTTAGCATAGAACATTGAATCTGCATGATATCTTTGTGCCTGGAGCGACCATGGTATGGCAGCAAAGTTCCTTGATTATTACACTAGAATGAGAATATAATTCCTATTCGTATCATCCTAGCAAAAGTTTCAATTTCCTTCAGGCTTCGTACACGATGTAACTACAGAACAGTCAAGTTTTAAATAAGAAAAATATCGAAACTCATTTTTAAACAAGATGCTTCTGGTTTAATCAGATTCAATGGTTTATGTAAAGCTATGCTAAAACAGTTATTGCCAGAAATGGAGATCAGCTGAATGGTTTGAAAAATGGTAAAACTTTTTAACTCTGGGAAAGTTGAATAAGCCCCTTTTTTTTTTTTTTTTTTTTTTTTTTAAAGGTGAAATGTTCCTTTTAAGTACAGCTGTTCATTTACAGTTAATATATCTGATACCTTTCAAAGGTTTGGGACCAGTAAGGTTTTTTTAAGCAAGAATGCATTAAATGTATTTATTTGAAATGGTAAAAGTCTACTATTTCAAATAAATCCTGTTGTTTTTAACTTTATATGCATCAAATTAAAAAATGTGTTTCCACAACAAACATTATGTAGTGCCGCTGTTTTTAATGGATAATAAGTATAAAAGAAAAATGATTGAGCAGCAGTTCTGCTTTGCCATCACAGGAGTGAATTACGTTTTAAAATATATTAAAATACAAATTGTAGTAACTTTTCACAATTGTTATATTTTTGATCATATAAAGACAGCACTGATAAGCATAAGACACTTCTTTCAAAACCTTTTTTTTTTTTTTTTAAATGACTTTAATTTTTTTAATCCATTTTATGTAATATTTGTAGTCATTTTAAAAAGGAAATTAGGCCGCGTGGATCCCAACAAAAAAACATTCACAAAGCATGTGACCTCCATGTGTTCACTGATTAACATCACTGACTGATAGATGAGTGTATGAATGTTCAAACTAACTGCCACAAGCGCCTAGACCATTGCACTCTATCCCAACCTTCTAAACTAAAATTTTAAGTGAATTGTTAAACGTATTTCCAGGTAATTTGTGTTTCAGATCCTCTCACTAATCCTAATTCCTTATCTGCCGTCTGAAGTGGTATGTGCCCTCACACGTGAGGCGGATTCATGCCAGGAGCTTTATCCTCATACTGGAGTTCAGTGTGCCCCTCCTCTGGGGAAATGCTCCCACGCTTTGCTGGCCCAGTCTCATAGGCCACAGAGTGCACCGCATAGTTGGAATAGTCAAAGAGGAAGGGAGAGAAAGTAGGTCTGTTGTAGGGTGGGGTGAAAAGTAGAGTCCCCCTTCCTCTAAACCACATCATTCAGCACAGGACTTTAAGTGTTAATCGTACATATGTGAATGCTCGTTCTTGCTGGGCTTGGCAAAGGCAAACTCATAGCTAAATGTTTCTCATTCCAGAGATGGCAGCTGACCACACCAAATGTAGGTCAACTAAGAATCACCAGTTGAATTTACTGCATTTTAACTGTAGTCAGACACACTCAGCAAAAAGGTCACACTGCTGGATTGGGTTTAAGCAAAGCAGTTTGTAGCTTCATTGTAGATGATATAATTAGTGCTGCACCATCTTCTTTCTTTAGTTTTTTTTTCCGTTGTCATCAAAGAATCACAAACATGCTGAAAGCAGTTGGGCTGAGGGTGTTTTGTAAGAAAGGTGACTCTATATTGAGTTTAAAGCACTGCTGTAATAAAGAAAAAACATAGCTTCCCTTAGAATTTATAACTTTAGGGCCCGGTTTCACAAACAGGGCTTAGCTTAAGCCCGGACTAGGCATTATCTAAAATAAGATATTTAAGCAATTTTTACAAAAATGCCTTATTAGAAAGTATTACAGGTGAGC
>JAUMHR010000090.1:8731121-8754046 GCA_032361145.1 Enteromius fasciolatus | reverse complement strand
ATATTTGCATCTGAAACAGCTCAAACATACAATTTAGTCTGGGACTAGCTTAAGCCTTGTCTGTGAAACTGGGGGTAGAAGTTTTCAAAATAGGGCATATTAAAAATTGGTGAAATTCCACAAGTAAAATCCAACCATTCCAATAGGAATCTGTGAGTTAGAGAGAAACATAAGAGAGAAACTCTAAATTCAACTTTCATTTCGGTTGTTTATGCAGATTTTCCACTTTGACCAACAGAATGCTGCTTTATTTTAAAAGTGATTTCTATTGTTATTTTTTTGCTTATTTTGCCATACCTGTTTTTTTTTGTTTTTTTTTCCAGGATCGCAAGTTGTCCAAGTCTGAGCGGCAGCGTTTTAAAGAGGAAGCCGGAATGCTGAAGGGTCTTCAGCATCCCAACATAGTACGCTTCTACGACTCCTGGGAGTCATCCTTGAAAGGGAGGAAGTGTATTGTTCTGGTGACTGAACTCATGACATCTGGTACACTCAAGACGTAAGTATTCTTATTTGTTCCTGTCAGTTTTTTTTTTTAAGGCTGTCTTCGTCATCGAGGCCACCTGCTATGATTGACTTGTTTTCTGTGCCCTTGTAGGTATCTAAAACGGTTTAAGGAGATGAAGATCAAAGTCCTGCGCAGCTGGTGCCGGCAGATTTTAAAGGGCCTGCACTTCCTCCATACCAGGTCACCTCCTATCATCCACCGGGACCTCAAGTGTGACAACATTTTCATCACTGGACCTACCGGATCTGTCAAGATTGGAGACTTGGGCCTGGCAACCCTCAAGAGGGCCTCCTTTGCCAAGAGTGTTATAGGTACGGCTAAGTAATTGCAACTGCATTACCGCCTCCAAATCGAAATCCATTTGAATTGTCCGACTCAGTTTTGTGGTTGGGGGGAAAAGGCAAATCCTTCATTCCATGTTTCTTTTTCAAGTTTCTTTTCTTCTTCTGCTTCTTTTCAAAGTGCATTTTAATGACAGTGGTAAGAAAGCAGACCACAGCGTTTCCCTGAGCCCTCGAACCGCAGCAAACCAGGGCTCCCGCTTAACGGAAGATGTCTCTTGACACCCTCCTTTAGTTCAAACATAGTTTTTGTCTTTTCTTCTGCCACAATTTCAGGTACCCATAGACAGAGTAAGTAGTTGTGGAGCGGTTGTAGGTATTTTGTGACTCGTCTGCAGGGAAACCTGATCTGATCATGGGATAACACTAGAGCTAGAGCTGAGCCCTGGGCTGGCAGGTACCGTGAGTGATCTTTTACTCTGGTTCGGAAATTTGTGGTCTGTTTCTTCAGTCAACCATGATTTAATGATGACGATGCTAATGAATCTGTTCATTTTTTCCCCCCACAAGGAAATGCTTGTTTTCTTTCAGTGTGTCAGTGTCTGGAGCTCAAAGCCTTAAACTCTCTGCTCATCTCCCTCATACTTTTAGCTTTAAGGTCTTTGGTTTTTTTTTTTTTGTTTGTTTGATTTGGAAGCCTTAGGCTCTAATTTCAGGTCTCCCCTTATTCTACTTTAAGGATTATTTAGTGTACTGCAGTACAGACAGTAAGTACGCAGAAATGACCCTGGTAAGTCCACCAGTATTATGTGACACATATCAGTCTGTATCATTATCAATATGTGAAGTTTGTCCGTGTGAGACGTTTGTCAATGGGTAACTTGGTTACTAGTTCTACTGGTGCACAGCACATCACTTTTCAGTAAGCTATGGAGTGTAACATGTTTGAATTGCTCAACTTTTCTCTTCACAGGTTAACCCAAAGGTAGGACTTTTTGAAAGGTTTGTTTTCCATAGCTAGTGTTTTGGTTTGGTCTTGTGATAAAAGCATCGGGCCCTCTGACTACGGACTTGTTTTAAACTTGCTATTTGGGCTAACCAGAACAAAAAAAATTCTTAAATTAATTCTGTATTGTTTAAAGTCATGTGGTCAGTCCAGGCCTTCGAGTGAGTGCTGTGCACTAGTTTGGATTTTCTCATATACAGTCATGCCCTTGAAGGTCTTACATGGAGAAACTTGGGCTTCTTATCATTGCAGTCTAACTGAGGGCAGTTTCCCCTTCCTCTTTTTTTTTTATTTTATTTTTTTTATACTTTTCTATCCCTTTTTGCTCTCCTTCCCTCTACCTCTCTCTTTTCTCACAGGTTGTGCCTTAGCGGTCCTCAGCATCAGCAGCATCTTCCTCTCACCTCTTCACTGAGAGGGTGTAATAGGCTACTGAGAGAGTTCTGAACCATTCTTTTAATTTAAGGTACCCCTGAGTTCATGGCGCCTGAGATGTATGAGGAGAAGTATGACGAATCGGTGGATGTGTATGCCTTTGGGATGTGTATGCTGGAGATGGCTACTTCTGAGTATCCGTACTCCGAGTGTCAAAATGCAGCTCAGATCTATCGCAGAGTCACCAGCGTAAGTCCACACTTCACCGGCGGAGGAGAGTGTCCCTGAACACTCATCCTCCCCTTGTTTGATGCACTATTTTAGTCTTTTTACTCCATTTTTTCCCTCTGTGGGGGTGTTTCCTTTCTGCTTTTTTCTCACACAGTGGTAAGTTGGTTTTTTACCTCTACCAGTAAATGCTGAAGCTTATCACACAACCAGTACTGGCATAACCTAATGGTATCAGACATAATTCAAATAGTATTTTTGAGAAAATCTGGCCCCAAGTTTAAGCCATTTCCTCTTTCCACGCCAGTGATTTGGTTTCCTGTGCTGTGTTTGCAGGGGGTGAAGCCTGGCAGTTTTGATAAAGTGGCTATTCCTGAAGTAAAGGAGATCATTGAGGGTTGCATACGTCAGAACAAAGATGAGAGGTGGGCTGACATTTAAAGAGCATAAGAGTTCAGTTGTCATATTGTTGTAAGGTCTAGTTTTCACAACCCGTTTTCTTTCTTGTCCACTGGAAATTTGTGGTAAGGTATTTTCAGTGTTTCATTGGTTACATCACAGTAGAATATTGAACAGTGAATCATTTTCATTTGTTTCATATGAAATAGAGTCATTTGATTGAGATCTATGTTATTGCCACTTTAATTATTTAAAATGTCTTTCATCCAGTTTTATCACATGGAAGGGTGTAAAACATCTGCAGTGTCTTTTATATGCACGTTCTTAACCTGGCTTAAGCCAGCAATGCATGTGGTTACATCAGAATGAGAGGAAAGAAGTTCCCAGGGACATTTTGGGTGCTGAAATACTCCCTAGTCAGATCACTACTGAGGAATAAACATTGCCGTATTATTGGTTTGTATGTAAACCATTAAAACAGACACATTGTAAGAGTTTTTGTTCATTTGGAAATTAAAAATAGGAGTTGCAATAAGGCCTAATGTGATTACTTCAAAAAGCTATGATTAAATAAATCATTACATTCACATTTCAGATTAAAAACACAGTACTTTTGTAGTACTTGCAGTTTCAGAGCAGTTCACCATCAGAGAGTACAGCATATTTATTCTGAACAGTTAATGGATAATGACAGTGTTTACTTTATGGTGTTTGTATTATAATGATCTTGATTATGGAAGAGTGCACGTTACATTTGAATATTTAATGACCTGCTGGAAATAGTGAAGCTTAGACATTTCAAAATAAAAGATTGGGTGTATTTCTTGCTTGTTTATAATTAAAAGTCCAGTTTTAGGCATACAGTTGTATATCTGCTTATTATTGGTATTGTGATTACACAATAAGCTGTCCACTGTTTGCATTTCACAAATGTTTAGCATTTAATTGAAAGTAAACTCTTGTGGTTTCTCTTTGGGTTGTCCCATTACAGGAAGGAAAGTCTTTTATTGTCATTTAACACATTAAGTAAACATTCGCTATATGGGCACGGTATTCTGTTTGCTTTCTTTCTTTCATTAAAATATTGAGGTGTTCTCATTAATATATTGGTACAGGTCTTAAATTATTATTATTTTATTTTTTTAGATACTGCATCAAGGACCTTCTAAGTCATGCCTTTTTCCAAGAGGAGACTGGGGTTCGTGTAGAGCTGGCTGAGGAGGATGATGGAGAACTGGTGTCCATAAAGTTGTTGCTGCGCATTGAGGATGTAAAGAAACTGAAAGGAAAATACAAGGAGAATGAAGCCATTGAGTTTTCCTTTGACTTAAATAAAGATGTCCCAGATGATGTTGCCCAAGAAATGGTAAAGTCACTTGGATTTCTGTTCCGTTACCCAACTACAAATGCGAATCTGTTGATGTTTTGAATCTGTCATTAGTTCATTATTTGGCCCTGCATATATAGTTATTTTCAGTCTTTCAGTGTTTAAAAAAACCCTCAAACTGCAGAATTCCCCCAGGCCTTCTTATAATATTGACCTGTCATGGTATTTGAAGTTAAGTAATCTTTTTCTTTCAAGGTTGATTCAGGCTATGTTTGTGAGGGTGACCACAAGACCATTGCAAAGGCCATAAAGGACAGAGTGTCCCTGATCTCCCGAAAAAGAGAGCAGAGAAAACTTGTGAGAGAGGAACAAGAAAAGAGGAAGATGGTTCAGGAGAACGACCCCTCGCTGCTTGGACAGCATACTGACACCACAGCCAAGCCCCCTGATCCCGCTCTGGCCTCTGTCATTATGGAGTCTGAAGAACATGAAACGGATCAGCAACTACAGCAGCCTGGGGCCTCTGCTTCCAGTTAGTGTTGCAAAATGAGTCGTTTTGCTCTAATAAGATACATAAAATGTCAGATGTTTGTATGGTAAAACCCTCTGAAAGTCTCATTGTCTCACAGCGGTAGGTTTTGTGGATTCTCAAAGTTCAGCGTCTGTCACTGAGACTCACCCTGCCCAGCCCGGCACATCTTTCAGCACCGTACAGCCTGATGCACAGCCACAGCACACCATGACCCATCCACAAAGCATGGTGAGTCATTTCCTTTTTTTGTTACCTGTTCTAAGCCTGTATTCACAAAACACCTTCAAGGCTAAAACTAGCTCCTAACTTGACGATTTAGGAGAAAAACTTAAAAATAGAGGACGTGTCAGTCCTAAATTTTTGTAGTGTTTTAGCACTACAACTAGCTCCTAAATCTGAAACATTAGGAGTAGTGAAGAGGACTATCATAAAATCACCTGCAATCTATCTTGGAATTGAAACATTTTTAGAAACATTTGGTGATGAGCTTTAAAAAAAAAAAAAGTATCACTTTTAGGGTTTGGAGGTTATTCCAAGCCCAAATTTTTCTTTAATTATATCCCCGTTCTCATTAACCAGCTAGACAAGAAGTAACCGTTGTTCTTGTGTCTAGTTTTACTTTTACGTTTGCATGTTCTACTGTCAGCTATGATTTATTCTGCTGTTAATTAAAACAGCATTTTTAATTTTTTTCTTTACAAGAAGCATACAGGCTAACGATTACCTGAACATATACATAAATATTATATTGTTTAATTAGTGACACTTAGCCTGCATTTTAAAATCTTTATTTGAATGTAGCAATTAACCTCTTTTTTTTTTTTTTTTTACCTTTATTTGAATATGGCTACATAATATTGTCCGTACAATATTTCTGTGAATAAATCTCTGACAGAGGCAATCACTGTGTGCATAGTTAGTAAGCATGCTGACATCATCCATAGCAACGAGGTCAACCCTGCCCTTACATTTAACTGAAGACTTCTCTCTATTTCTTAGTAAGTTTCTCTCAGTAGCTTTGTGAATGAGAATCCTTTTAGGAGAAAAGTATTAGCTAAAAAGTTTTACTGATATTTAGGAGAACTCTTAGTGGTAAGAGAAAATATTTTGTGAATGCAGGCCCTGGTTTTCAGATGTTAATCTAAAGAAGAAGAAAAACTTGTTTGTTTGCTTTTCCCACTAAATTGCTTCTCCTCAACAGTCACAACACCCAACCCAGGCCCCTCTGCAGCAGCCGAGCAGTATTTTGACCCCGGGTCCCACCGCCCAGACTGGAACTGCGACAACACCCCAGGTGCACTTCATGTGATCCATAACATGAAGACAAAAACATTTTGCTCTTTATATCTGTTGTCTGTTAAACATAAACCAGAGTTAAATATAAACAGGACTATACATGTGCTCCCCTCTTAGGTGATGAGTCAGATGGCCGCTCTGCCCTCTACTGTTCAACCTATCGTCCCCTTGCAATTCCATCAGCCACCTCAAGATGGCATTGCTCCCCCTTCAGGCCCTCAAATTTTACAGGTACAGTAAGAAAAGATGCCCTCTGGTGGCTGATCTTACATCTTCCATTAGCCTGCATGTTGCTTATTGAATGTTGTGTGTGCTTGGTTTGCACACAACATCCAACTTCTTGGCAGTTCATACATTAATGCTACTGTTCTTTGCTTCTTCATCCTTTTCTTGCATGCTGGCTGCTCATACATGCTTGTCAGATATGGGCATGTCAACTCAGCCCTCCTGTTTTCTCACCACCTCCAAATGCTGAACAGCTCTATTTTCTATATCAGGCCTGTCAGGTACTAGTTGTGCCTAACACTGTGGTGTGTGAATTAGCAGTTTGCCAGTGTGGGTTTTTAGTGCTGAGAATATAACTACAGTGCAGAGAATATATCTACAGTGCAGATGACTTATATAATGGTTTTACATATAATGCATATTTATTTAAAAAAAAAAATATATATATATATATATATATATATAATATAATTTTTTTTATAGTTTTTACACAATATTTTTAAAAGTGTTTTTATAATGCTAAACAACAAGAAGTGTGTTTGTAGATGCTTATTTTTAGTGAAGTTTGAGTAAATGTAATGTAATTAATTTAGTGTATTCTACTGTTCAAATATTTGGGGTCGGTATTATTTTAAAAGATGTTTTTGGCTTTTCTGTCTATTTGATTAAAATAAAGTAAAATCAGAATAATTATTACAATTTAAAATAACTATTTATATTTGATTATTTTTAAAAATAATCAATTTTTTTATTCCTGTGAAGGTGAAGCTGAATTTTCTGCTTCAGATTGCATCTACATCGCATCAGTTTACAACAATGCCTCCCTGTGATTGTGTGTGAATTAGGGCTGTCAAAATGGCTGAAAAACTAAATTCAGTCATCAGTATTCAAATTATATTTGAATTTATAAGGCACTTTTGGCTTCTTTCTTAAGGCCACAAGCAAAATATGGTTTATTAAAGCAATAAAATAACATGGCTATCTGTGAAAATTTGCATAATGTTTATTTGCTTAAACAATTAAAAAAGTAACATCATGTATGCATAGTTTAATACAAAGGTACAAAAGAATAAAGAGTTTTTTGTTTTTTTTCATTTAAAAACATGGGATGCATTGGGCAAAACCAGCCATAATGTCTCATGGCTTTTTGAACATGCATGTCTTGTGCGAGACCAGTGCAACTCTAATAACTGCACAAAATATGCATTCTAAGTGATTGATCTGGTTTCCGTTTTGATGTAATTCAGATCTTGTCCACATTGATGTTTGTTTGTTTTTTTGTTTTTTTCAATATATTGAATGAACGAGCAGCGCCACATCTAGTGGGTTCAAATGAATAGGCTAATAAAAACATTAAAAAGCAACAACACTTACATTGTCATCACATTTCATGCTCCACTGATAAGGCTGCCTGATGCACACCTAAAATTTGAATGCAACGTTTTTGTATTTGAATTTTCAAAATTGGGATTTTGATTTGACAGCCCTATTACAAATGATTGTGATTTGCTGTCAGTAGCATTCTGAAATCCTAAATCAATTCTCTGTTACAGGCACCACTGACCGTGTCCCAACCACAGCCAGTAGAGCAGTCACAAGCTCAAACATCTCTGATTCCAACCTCCACAGAAAGGTTTTTTGTTTCTTTTGTAATTCATGTTTATTAACTTTGATATTCTAGTAGAAAGAAGTTTATCTACTGATGTTCTTGATGCCCTCAGTGGTCACTCGGATGCTGCTTCTGGTCTAAGCGACGGGAATGAGGGCAGGCATGAGGGGCGCTCTGTAAAACGACCCCAAAGCCGCTCTGTACGAAGCCGCTCGCGCCACGAAAAGATGGCCAAGGCCAAGCTCAAGCTTAATGTGCTGAATGTAAGTTATGCTCCAATCTAATTTGATTTGTTTTTAATGATGGCATCACATTACATTTAAAGTGTACTACAATAACAGGGTGTGGTTACTGATCTGTTTGTTTTTGTAGATTTCCAATATTGGGGACAGGGTCGCTGAATGTCAGCTGGAAACCCACAACAGGAAAATGGTCACTTTCAAGTTTGATTTGGATGGAGATAATCCTGTAGAAATTGCTGAAATTATGGTACGCCTTTCTTACTTCCACCTTTTTTCAGTGGATTGATTGCCAGAGACCTCTTCATTTGAAATTACAAGGGTGCTTATTAGAATATGTATTGTTTTTTTGCGTTCAGCATTTTATGCATTAACATTTTGATGTATTTAAATATTTCATCCAATTTGATTGTAACTTATGTGTTTGTAACTTCCTTTCAAGATCAAAAGTGATTTTATCTTGGAGAGTGAGCGGGAATCCTTCATAGAGCAGGTTCAAGATGTCATTCAGATGGCAGATCAGAAAGGAAAAGCTCAGAAAAATAGTACAAATCAGGTATGTTTGATGGGTTTTTCAGACCATAACAATAAATATGAGAAATGATTTGAAGACTACAAATGAAATGTTCCTGTTACTTCAGGTAAGCAGTAATTTGGGCCAGCAAATACCTGAAATATCAACATCCAGTGTGTCTGGTAAGTGTATTTTGTAGTGATGTTCTTACCTTTTATCCGCCTCTATCTTGCAACTTGTCTCATTTGACACATTTTGCAATTAACAGGTGTGCCACCTAGCGTAGCAGCACAGGTTGTACATTCAGCAGGCCGGCGCTTCATAGTTAGCCCAGTCCCTGAAGCAAGACTTCGCGAACCGTTTTTTGGACCTCCTTCTGCAAACACATCATTTGAAGACTCCACACCAGGTATGATTTACACATCCTCAAATAAATGTGCTTTAACGTGTATATCAAGGATTGACGTATCTGTGACGTACTAGCCAATGAAGCTGACAGTAAATTTATTTCTTACCGACATTATGACTGATTGCTTGTATTCTCATTTCCAGCATCTGATCCCACACCAGCCAGCACCGTTCAGCAGGAGCAAGCTAGTTTTGCACCTGGCTCAACCCAGATTTCTGTGGTACCACCCACACCTGGACCTCTTGCCCCAGAGACTTCTCAATACCAGAGCCCTGTCCCAACAACCACTGCAACTCTGACAGCAGTCACCACTCAAGTAACCACCCCTACGCCATCTACCACTCAGCAAACCAGAACAGGCAGGACGTCTCCTTCTCCAGCCCCAACTGAATCACCAGCTCCACGTCGGTTATCACTTCCCACATCTTCCCAGACTCCTCAAAGTGTTGCAGCTGAGAGCAATGGCTTGGATCAAGCTCAAGCCGGCATCCAGCAGGTGCAAGTCGGTCCCTCCTCTGTCCCTGTGACTCAACCATCAGTGACAGTAGATGGTGAGACTGATGTACAGGGGAAGCCACCTGGAATTGAAGACATCCATGCTTTAGATCAGAAGCTGCGTTCCCTTTTTAAGGACTCTTCCCAGAGCTCCTGCAACCAACCTGATGGATCTGGAGAGTCTACATCCTCCCCACCCAACACTATCAGCACTAACACTCCTGGCTTTGTCCCTGGTGCGACATCTCTCAGTTCCAGTGGGAACTTTGCACCTGGTGCTTTTGCTTCTATTGTGGGATCTACAAGCTATGCCCAGACACCATCTGCAGATCCATCCCCACAAAGGCCACAGGTGCGGGAAGTTACTAACTTGCTGATTTAATGTCCATGTTGGAATTTGGATGGCATGATGCTTTATTATTATTATTATTATTTAAATTTCTTTGGTCTAAATTAATTTATTTAGCATTCATACCTGTTTTTTTGTTTTGTTTTTTATTAAACTATAATAATTCAGCTATTTAAATATTACATTAACTTAAATAAAATAAAATCAAGTTTAAATACAATAGTTAAAACTGAAATAAAAATAAAGCTAAATAGAACACATAATAAAATGACTAAAACCCATACAAAAAAGTATTTTTATTTTTTTATTTGTTATAAATAAATTAAATACCATAGTGTGTATATATAGTACTTTTAGTTTTATAGTGTATATATAGTACTTTAAAGTACTTCAATACACCTTTTTCACATTTTATAAAAAATTATATGTATAATTTTTGTTGTAAACGGAACTGCATATGAATATTTAAAAATGATGGTGCAACCAACGTGCGAAGGAAAAATTTATATCTACACTTTCACAGTAAATCAAGTGATAAAATATGACATAATTTAACATTTTTATGACAGTTATGTAGTGAGAATAAATTAATAGAATAAAAGATGTGTATATATTATTCACATGTATTCAAAATGTAAGGAAAATATGTTGTAACTTTACTTTGTGTATTCAAAAACAAATCTTTTTTATTTATTTTTTTTTACTATAGACAGTCTTATTTGTCATTGACACATTCATATTTATACACCCATTCTCTTTTACAGACCTCCGTATCAGTAACTCAACCAGACGGACAGACCAGCACTGAGGAGACAGAACCAGTGACATCACAACCCGAGAAAGCTTTCAGACTTGGCCGATTTCAGGTAGCTTTATATACTTCTCAGTGTGCACTAGGCCTCAGATTTTATGCCTGAAAGATTTGTTAAGCAAGTTCATGAACATCCTTGTTGTCCATTTCAGGTTTCTGTGGCTAGCGATCAAGACCCAGGCACTGCTCAAGATCCAGCAGTAATAATCTCATCTTCTTCCATCACCCCATCTTCAACAACAACATCATCTTCCTCCTCCTCATCATCACCATCATCATCTCTCTCTAGCCCTGAAAACACTGTTCATAGATCTCAGACCCTTCCCAGGCTCAGCCCTGAACTCATCCCATCTACCACTACAGTCGGCCGCTTTCAGGTAACCTCCAGCACTGACATCAAAGTGGGCCGCTTCTCAGTGACTCCAGCAGAAAGAGCGAGCTCTGCTGAGGGACCCGACTCTGCTAAAGAGTCTAAAATGACCCCTTCCAGCATCTCCATCACCAATCACTACCTCAGCAGTGACAACGACTCAGAACCAGAAGATGAGGGCTTTAAACGAGAGATAAACACGCTCAGGGAGAGGTACTTGTGTTTTCTGTGAGCTCATTCATGTGTCTTGTGATCACCAATTAAACTTACAATTTGTTTGCAGACATATGGATGAGATCCAGGACTTACAGAATAAACAGAAGAAGGAAATCGAAGAACTCTATACACGTCTGGGCAAAATGGCGCCCTCTGTGGTGATCCCTCCCACTGTGGCCATCGCAGCAGGCAGAAGGAGGCCTACAAAGGGCAAGGGGACCAGGTCAAGAAGTGGTAGCGGTACTGGCACTTTTCAACAAGGTATTAAAGCTTAGTGATTTATATCCAACTGTAATGTAAGCTTGTAAACAAATGGCATAAAATGATGTTTGGTTTGGTCTAGGGAACAAACAAGCTGTACAGAGTGGAAGTTCAGTCAATCAGTCAGTCACTGGAAAGACTGAAACCATACTAGGCTCAAACGTTTATATGCAAGGTAGGACTTTCACCATTTCATATTTTTTTTGTGTCAAGTTTCTCCAATCGGTGAAATATTTATTGCGGCATACAGGTACCACGAGTCCGGTGAGAGAAGAGAACGAACAGAGCCATGACCAGGACCAAGCACCTGCTGCTAACCTGCACAAGGGCACATTCACAGCTGACCTCCATCAGCTGGTTGATAACTGGGCCAGGGATGCCATGAACAAGATGCCACAGGTCAAGAAAGGCTCCAAAAAAACTGCGCAAACACATGATGTACGTTTACTCTTACTATGCCAGAAAAACTACACTTAATTTTCATTTAGATGTAGGTTAGCAGAGAATGCGAGATAGCATCACACAATATATTCATGCACATCTCGTCAATAAAGCCAGTTCTTTGATTAGCAGTTGTCTCCATCACCCAGCACGTTTTAATGCGCATTTTGAAGTGTTGCATTAGAACTGAGTGATGGATGCCAGATTTTGGAGGGAAAAAACTCCTTTTTACATTCATGACAAAGAGTTAATGCAAACAATGAGAGATGGAAATGAATACATTTCTCTATATGCATAAAAAAAAAAGTCACGTGACTTTGGGATGGTTTAATCTAAGTAATCAGCGAACCGATGATGATGCGCAGCATCTAAAATGTTATGGTCATTTTGAAATTCCCAAGCAAAGTCTGTCATCAAAATATTTCTGTATTATTACCTCCCAGAACTGTTACACGACTGTGTGTCTGTGGATGCCTTCGAAAACAATGACTGCATTCATTATGTTTCGTCTTCTCACTCTGAGGCGCAAGTCATTTATTATATATGATAAATATCGTATTCAGTGGCTTCTACCACTTTTCTTTATAGCCAGTGCCTGTTTCTCAAGTAATGATTTTGTCGTCTTTGGATGGACACTACTTATCCGGAAATATATGTGTGTGTGTGTGTGTATACATATATATATATATAACATAATTCGCAACTTTGGAGGAAAAAACGGCTAATATATGTTTAGCAGGAAAAACTAAATCAGTATTAACTAAACTCAATCTGGTGGCCTGTGCCAGACTTCTACAATCATTAAGTTTGTTTAAATCCTGCCCCTCCACTATTGATGTTAAGCTTGCATTCATTTTAAGGTGCAGCGAATTAAACCAATCTCTGCCCTATACTATTTTTCTCTTTCTATAATGCACTCAGATGTGTGACAGTACAGAAAAAAAGATCTGTCGCTATTGATGTTTCATTGCAACTTTAACAGTAGGTATACAAAGTAGCTCAGTGCATTATAATAATATTCAGCATGCTTGTAGCATATCGACCAATCAAGAGTTATTCATACTAGTACTAATCAAGGCCAACTTTCTTCTTCCTCAGATGCCACGTAAATACTCTGCACCAGGTCAGCTTTGTTCCACGGGTGGTAACATCCCAGCCACCGCCAACCTTACAGCCGGACGAAAGGGTTCACTGTGTGTGCCCAATCAACAGTTTGGCTACACCAGCCCCACCTACAGCATGCACCAGTGGGCTCAGACAAGCTCGCTGTCATCCACCACTCCCCCCGCAGGACTACAGCAAGGCTTCCTCATACCCTCAGGAGCTCACCAGCCTGGAAATGGCTGCGGGTCAACCAATCTACACACCACTCAGGCGAGCTGAAAAAGCTGGGTTGGTTCAAGGAAGGGAAGAGCTGTGCCTCGCGAAGTTGAGATTATCGGACCTATTCCTTTACATGGACGTGTTTTATTTGATAGTTTACATTGGAAAGACTTTTTCAGGTCCATATAATGTGACTCGGTTTATCTGCTATTTAAAAGACTGATAGATGAATGTGTACATTTTGGAAAAAGAGGCACAGGAAGGGTTAAACAGGTTTAAGTTGTCTTAAACATCAGATCTATAGCCTTATAGTACGGATATTGTAATAAAGTCAGGCAGTGAAATACAGTGATGGTGTTGAAATTTACCTACAGAAGAGTTTGTGAATGGATGGAAAAAGACTACACCAAAACAAGCCTGAACGAGAGTATCCTACATGCAAGTCTAGATTGTGGGAAGATGGATAAAGAAGGTAGGTAGAAAGGAAGGAATCTTGGAGACGAGTATTGAGGGACTTCTGTCCTAATTTGTGAAAGTGAAAGAAAGAGGATGTGCAATTGAGGGAGGTTTAAGCAGGGTTTTATAGCTCTTCGTACTTGCACGTATTTCTTAGCATTGTTCATTTGTGACTTTTTTTTTTTTAATATCATGAGCTTACAATAATAGAGTGTATCTTTTATATAGACAGTCACCACTACCCAAACTCTTGTGTGTAAGTTTATAGTAGGCGTAATTTGGACGAGGGTGAGCATCCTGTATGAAAGCGCATTTCTTTGTCCAATCACGTTGCTTTCAATGTGAATGAAGCTAGCCTTAAACAACAGGATTTTAAAATGTCACACAGCCATCAAAGCCTGTTTGCGGTAGTAAATGAAATACTTGATCTTTGTGGTGAAGATTTAATACGGTGCATTTGACTGCAATGACATAGAAGTACAGTATTAAACTAAAGCACCTCATCACCAGTTTAAATCACTCCCCTAAACCATTTTTTTTTCTATACCACAAATTGAGTGCCAATCGTTTGCGGAAGTGACGTGACGTCACCTCTAAAATGATCCGCTTGACTTCTCTAGAGAAGGTAAATGTTACTGCAATGCAGAAAACACAGCATTTAAAGGTGTAACCGACCAGGGAGGGTTTATTTGTTACTTTTGATACTTGAGTGCAGAGATTTGAATCCTTTGTGATTGACCAAAACCACATTTAGACCGTTAAAACCGTTGAAATACCACTAATCACAGTCACACGATTCCGTCACATAACTCAAATTCAGAAAACGGCATGGTTTCACAGTCCACAATTCACGTGTTCCCATAGAAAACAACATTAAATTTTGTTGGGTCAAAATTGCTGCTGACGTTTTCTTTCAAAAAGTT
The DNA here is from genome assembly GCA_032361145.1 of Enteromius fasciolatus. Classification (NCBI taxonomy): domain Eukaryota; kingdom Metazoa; phylum Chordata; class Actinopteri; order Cypriniformes; family Cyprinidae; genus Enteromius; species Enteromius fasciolatus. The sequence goes on along the minus strand of JAUMHR010000090.1, from coordinate 8,739,456 downwards.
TCCATCCAGGGTCCTTTGGTGATTACCTATGGTTTTGTGTTATAAAAAGTGTATATATAAATATATATTCAGATGCTTAATAAAACATTTTGGATTTTTCCTCCTCCCACTACATTGTGCTTTTTCTTACGAGGTGTTTTCCAGAATTTGACCCACAGCTTTTCACATCCCCTGCCATCAGATACCAATACAAATCGTAAAACGTGGTAAAATAACCCAGGAATACAGTTTCAATCCATTCCAGATTTTTATTCTCTGAAAATAAAATAAAAATAGTCCTGTTTGTGCTTTAAAATACAAATTAGGAAGTCAAACAAAAGACAAAACACAAACATGAACTTTCATATTCACAAATTTGTATAAAACACACTTTCTAAAAGAAAACTATAAATAGTTAAATTCATTACGTGTCCAGTCTTCGTTTCTTCATCATCTGGCCGTGTCTGTATGGGCTCTGTGGTCCACCTTCAACAATTACAACATCATTACTATAGATCCGTATTTAAAAAGAGCCAAAGGTTATGGTCTCTTAATGAACATGCAAAGTCAACAAGCACAGGCTTGAATTGTGGGCCACAGGCTGCCAGCTTTGAGAGTGTTAAGTCCCTGGCTATTTATATTAATGGGGCCGTGAGATGTTTGCATGAGTGAAGAGGCAAAACCAGAACAGGACATGTATATACTTGCCTAATTGCAAAGTTTTTTTTTAATGAGTGTATTTATTCTGCAAACATGTACCTGCTGTAGTTCTCATGTCTGAGGATATGTACTGGCCATATCCTCCCTGGCCTTGAGGAACAGCATGGCCCTGAGGCCGAGCGGGTGGTCTCAGGTACTGGGCTCTCTGCGGGGTCTTGCTGCGCGTCGTCATGTGATGGCTTGGTGTTGTGGGACGGGGAGGTTCTGTGGAGCCGTTTCCGTGATCGTCGAGCAAATCGATGCCGTCCAGAGTGAAGTCCCATAATTCCGGGTCATCTTAAAAGAAGTGAGAAATATTTATATACGTCTAATAGCCTTTTCCTGTATTAAAACTGGAGCCACCAGATAAGTGAGACCCATCGAATCGAGGAAAAAACTTAAATTCTGTCATTTACTAATTTTAGTAACATTTCAATATAAGTTTTATTCATTAACAACATTAGTCAACATGAGCAAAAAAATAATAATAATCAGTAGTTATCAACAGTAACAGGAATAATAGGTGGAAATATTTACTTTACATGGTGGGGCATTTGAGAAAATTGTGTTGGAAATGGGGGACCAATGAGTCCGTTTGATAACCTCTGTCCCAACAGCCCCTAGATCCTAGTTTGAAAAGTCTGGCTTTAAATCATCCAGTATCTACCATCACTTTCACTGCTGATCATTATATGTCCCCAGTGCACATGTACCCTGACCACATCATTCTTTACACTACTCCTTACCAGCCAGATACTCCTCCTGCTTAATAGTCACCAGGTGTCCGTTTGGTGTGCTGTGGTTAACAGGACCTACAGCCTGTCCTAAAACGATAAACCCACCGATGTAGAGCGCTACACACCTGACACTCCTGCAGGCAACGACTTGAATCTTTTATACTCATGTCTAAAACATGAACCCTTAAATTTTCCATCACACCTTGCTCAGACTGCGGCACCGGTGGCTCAGCAGAAGCGTTGGACTGCTGGGGTTTCTGCTCCTGAAGCAGCTTCTTGGCTTCCATTTCCAGTCTAAACTTTTGCTGCAGCTGCTGCTGTCTCAGCTTCCTCTGCTGCTTGGAGTCCAGCGGAGGATCGGACGAGGACAGGTCAGCCATGTCAGCTGCTGACCTAAGAAGCAGATTTATCAGAAATGCAGCTGGCTAGTGTTGTAGTTGAAGTTAGCACCGCATAAACTCACCTTGAGGTGTTGCTGGGCCTGTTTTCAGAGTCCTGGTGAGCTGGCGTGTTGCCAGAATGTGCTGCTGTGTTTGTCAATGAAGTCCTGGATCCGCTCTCATGCCCTCCTCGTACAGGGTGACTTCCTGTCCACTCTGAGGGGATGTTGGCAGGTTCTGCCGGTTTGAGAAACTCCCTGCTTTTGGCTCGGGCCAGGCTATTGAACCTGGCCTTCTCCACGGACGGCTCGCCATCACTGCGTTTGGTTTTGTCCAGGTCTAACGGAGGAGGAGGCTGAGATAACGGAATATACACCATATTTCAGGTACAGAAAATGTATTTAAATAAGTAAGAGTATGAATAAATTTGACCCAAATGTTTACAGGGCTACGTCTTACCTGCTTTGGTAATTTATTGATGGCTATGAGATACTCCTTATTCAGAATACAATTTCCAAGTGCATTTCCAAAACACCTTATAAAATTGAAATGATAATTTATAATTAATAAATATAATTCAGTAACAGTAATAGAAGGCGTAATGTATGTTCAGTCAATCGTTAATATGAAATATTACAAATCTTGTAATTTTAAAGAATTCATAGATATTCTGATCATGCTATTCTATAGAATTGCAATAAAAGAGCAGCTGTGTTTTCAAACTTCATAATTTTTATTTATTTTATTTTTTTTCAAATTATGATGCCCCTCGTATGACAATTCTCTTGCAAATGACCGTCAAAAATAAATGCAGACCTTTTTTTTAATACACAAATTTTTTATTTATTTATTTATTTTAAAGACAATGCTATTTGCAAATTTAATAATTGCTTCTTACAATGTACTACAGCTAAATCCAAATATCAGAAAATGTATTAATTTATTTTCATATTTCCTACTGTTAAAAACTGTCACAAATAATATTATGATTTCTGGCCAGTGAAAATTGTTACATATTTAATATAAATGTCATAATTCATTCAATCAATCAATCATGATCACAACATTTATGTTGACATGGTGATCAGGAGCCTGATGTTAAGTAGAAAGACTTTATTTGATCTCAAATCGATAACTGACAATATATTATCCTGCTTATTATATGGCTTTTTATTGAAATATATATATATATATATATTTAATTATTTTATTTTATTTTTTATTATGTAATAGAAAATATGTTGGATACTTTCCAAAAGGTTTTTTTTGTATGTTTTAAGTCTCTTATGCTCACCAATCCTACATTTATTTGCTAAATACAGCAAAGACAGCTATATTTTCATATTTTACTGCAAATTAAAATAACAATTTTCTACTAAATACATTTTAGAATTTAATTTATTCCAGTGATGGCAAAGTTGAGTCTTAAGCAGCCATTACGCCACACAGTCTAATTTATTTATTGCAAATACAAATGTTTCGTAACGTTATAAATGTTTCTACTGTCACTTTTCCTCAAGTTCTTTTAATCATACTAAATTTTACTAAAAAAAACACTGACCACGAAATGCCAAAACTGACCAATTAGAAACAAGAACACGCAGTAGCAGAAATAATTACTTGAGTGCTCTTTTCAGTCCGTCTGTGACAGCTTCTTTTCTTGCTTTTTCCAGTGACAGGGCTTTAGATTTGAGGCCTTCACTCACTCCATATCCTACATCCTCATGGTACGAGCCATCCTGTGGAAGAGACGCTGAAGAAATGGTATGCTCCTCACAATGCTGTGTGTCTTGTCAAGAGCTCTTACCTTTAACTGAACCTTCACAAAGGCACTGACTCCTACATAAAACTTCCCATTGATCAGGTCCACAAAGTCTGTAACACAAGTTAGACCAGTTTTTAAAAAAATAAACAAACTAATCCTGACATGAATGCAGCATTAATGGGAATGTTTGAGAATATGTGCCCGTTGTAATAAATACGGTGTCCTTACCAACATTTTGTTGAGATATTGAGTGTGACCATCCATTATAACCAAACATTTCATTGGCTAGACTTATAACTTTGTGACCTTCAATATAGCACACCTGCAAAAAAAAAAAAGAGGTAAGACAAAGCTCTAATAATATGAAAAACAGCTTTATTGAAGTGTACATTAAGTCTCACTTTTTGCCCTCCTCCAGCCTGTCTGGTGCTGATATATTCAGGTCCGAGTTTCTGCCGCAGAGCATTCTGGACTGCCTGATACTCCTCTGCGGTGTATGCATACTACAACACACAATGAGCACTAAGAAATAACCCTGGATATATTACTATTGTATGTAAACCGTGTAATAATCATAATTAAAAAGACATCAAAATGACCAACGCGCGTCCCCTAAACACATACCTGCCCAAAACACGTGTTGTTTCTAAGAGGTTTCCTCTCCTCTTGCCTCCCACTGCAATGATCCATGTGTTTTCTGAGCGCTTAATCTCAAAAGCCGTCGTTATTCTCTTTTAAACGATGCTCCTGGATGTGTATAATATCGCTAAACTATAACAACAGGAAGTCTGACACAACATTACGCGCTAACTTACGCCCGCAGTGAGTTAGCGCCTACCCCGCTCTCTGTCGAGCAGACAAATCGAACTGGCGAGAGCTCAGTCAAGGTTACTATAGCAACGTTCTGATATTAAAATCATACGCCGAGCGGCTGACTTAAGTTGTATTGAAGCGCGAGCGTTTGTATATTCCCGCGTAGAACGTGTATGCTGCCCCGCCCATTCACTTGTGCGTACTACGTCATAAAGAGAGACACGTCCAGTGTGTAAAGAATAATAATAATTAAAAAAAAGTGTAGAGTTAATAATCTCCATTTTTTTGTTTATAAACATCCCCAAACAAAAGATTGTTTTCTAAGTTCCTCATTATAAAATAAAAATATGTATTAACACAAAAAAACTATCAACAGCTATGGAGGGCTAATTACTCAAAAATAAATGATTAAATAAATGTTGAAATATGTAAATAAATCCGTTAAATACACAGTAAAATAATAAAATACATAGATAAATATTCGTTTTATGCATGTCCAGCCTGACCGTGATTTAGAAAATGAACTGTGAAGGAAATGAATGAATTCATGAATATATTAATGAATAAAAAAAGAATGACAGAATAAATAAATAAATGAACGAATGACCATGCGTTTATTTAATTAATTAATTAGTTAGTTAATTATTTAGGTTTTTAAGAGTTTATTTCTATTTTTACATTTATTTAATTTAATCTATAAACAGCAAGGCAATTTTAATGCAACATTTATTTAAAATCAAGCCTAGCGATTATTGTCCAAAAAAAACAACATATATGTTTTAAAAATGAATGTTATAGAATTTATTTTGAGCAGTTCTTCCGTGCACGTTTTAATTACAGAAATTTTCTAGTAGTGTTTAATCAAACTGTCATAACTGTTTTCTATTGGGAAAAAAACAAGAGATAAATACAACTTTCTTTGGTCATGTATACAGTGATTTAACCGTTTTAAACCCCGCCCCTTCGTGCTTATGTTCATCTATCACCATTTTGAAAAGCAACGCCCACTTCTCAGCATTCAATCAACTATGGATGATGCATAGAAACAAAAACAAGTCCCCACCCTGTTACACTCCAATGTACATTTAATAAACCTAACTATAAAAAGATTTGTTCACAGATTCCAGTGGAAATTTCTGTCGTTGTGCTGTACTAGGGGGTGCGACAAATAGCTCTTTTTTTATCGTCGTTGTTGTTCATTTATATTTTTTAAATACAAGTTCTGTGACGAATTATCATTCAGTTTTTGCCTGCACACTAACGTCATGACTAAAAAGCTATATTTAATATAAGCCCATTTTATTTGAATTCTACTCCGCCTCTTTAAGATAAACCGCTGGTGTGCTAATTTATATCCCTGTCAACTCAGCAGGGATTATCTAAATCTAAATTAGGGATCCAAATAAAGATTGCAGCCGTGTTATTGGATTGAATATGGATTTCATTAGCCTATATATGGCTTCCCGCTGAGCTTGAACATTGAGCTCATAAAGGAAACGGATACATCATTTCCCTTACCAAATATTAGCACACCATGCTTTCATTATCGTCTCATGCACATCTTGACCCTTTGCACAATGGCGCGCGTGCACGTGCTGGGGCGTGAACGCGCCACAGTCTGGACTGCCGTGTCTGGTCAGACAGTCTGCGACTCATGAAGCAAATAGGAGGGGCGGGTTTTGGGGATGCCACAGGAATGATCCATTAACCCCGCGCAGCCCACATCCGCATTTATGGATTAGTTTCTTCTGTAGTGTAAAGCATCATATTTATTGTTTTCGTCGTCACTGAAGTTACTTAAATATCCCCACTTTGCACGCGGAGCACATGACGGTGAGTGGAAACATTGTTACAGTGCGCTACTGTATGTGTGGACTGTTAGAACCGAGAGTTTGATGTTAAACTGCGTTTTTCCTCCGGGATGAATGGTGCATTGTTGCGCTGTTTGTAAATAACATCCGTGCCATGATCACCGTAAGGTACATTGAGTACCCAGTGCGTCAATCCCGCCATGAATAACTTACAGCTAGTGATGGAACATGTAACCAGTATAAAATGATGCATTGAAACACGGCCAGTTGGGTTGTTTGATTCGTATCGAGTTTGATAGAACAGTCAATGGGACGAACAGATTCCTCTCAGATAGCCTCCTCGGGTTTACCCAGACGTCGTCGTTTTACCTGTCTGCACTTTTGAAAGGGAAATGGACTCCTCCTGCTCCTGTAAAACACATCGTGGCTCGTGTCCTGGCACGTTCATTGAACAAAGGGAAACTGACGTGACGCTTCAGGGAAAGTGGAACATAAAGCAAAGTCGTATATTTAGGTCGAGGCTGTAGAGATGCGTGTGTATGTGTGTTTTTTTTTTCAAAGAGGCCATGAAAAGCTCTTACGGCACGTGAGCAAATGATGACAGACTGATGCAAGACAAGTCTTTTGTTGTAGTAGCCCATTTCTTTTGCGATGCTCCCAGAATCGTCCAGTAGGTGGCGCGGGATCAATTGTGTTGCCGAGGAACACATGGAGAATGAATAACGTAAACAAGCACATCGATCTTTGCTTTAACCCTCATGTACTGTTCCGGGTCAATTTCACCCTTTTTGATTTTTTCAGCTGTTGGAAATATGAGTTAACTTATGTATTTTGGAATATAATATAATATATAATGGAAATTTTGTGACTTTTCCTAATTTAGGGCCATAAACATGCATACGAAGTTTCCACTCGCTGATGTGTTTTGAAATGTCCAAAACAAAAATAGTTACGTTCGTACTGTCAATTTCTAAGGCTACATAACAACGTATCTTGGTTATATCTCGTTATTTTAGTCTTTTACTATCCTGTGAAGCAAAAAAAAGTTGCATTTTCCCAGTCATTTCAATGCAAAAAAATATTTTGTCAGCCAAAAATGGTAAAAATAAGCTACAATTTCTTTTTTCTATGTCTTTACTACCTTTCTGGGCCTTGAATATGGAAGTACCTGTCTATGCAGGGTCAAGAAGATCATTTTTGGTGATCTAATTCAATTCCATAAAGATGCATTCATGAGTTATGCAGGAGCAACGACCACAACACGCTCATTTTTTATCCGTTTGTGTTAGAAGGACCAGAGATGTTCTGAATGAAAGGAGGATCTGGCAGCCTTTCGATAACAATGCTGGAGAACTTAAGCGGAGCCCACACTGATCGACCCGCCCCTAGATCATCCACGTTCAGCTTCTCTGCCCTGTTTGCTCTTCCACACCACCTTCACATGGATGGGAGCAGTCATCCATTCAGGAGGTAAAACTGATGGTGTGAACAGAACTGTTAACACACTCACATCCTGCTATACATACTCTCATCCTGTTATTTGTTTGTGATGTCCTTTGTGTTCCTGTGTACCCTAAATAAGCCATATTCCAAAATTTTCTCACAATGTGTGACATTCCTTAATTTACCACCTGCTGAGGGACTGGCTTTGTGTATATTTATGTAGTAGCAGTATGATGCCACAGGAGATTACTTCGTCCAAGTATCAAAATGGGTTAATCAATATTAATGTGAATTCAATGAGTGCAGACGGGACCAGTGGGAAATAGATAAAAATTGTCCAGACTAAAATCAATATAGTACAGTCACCAGTGCAGTCTACACATGTATTACAAATAATAGCTTGTAATACTTGTTTTTTTATATTTTATCAAATAAAAAATAGAACAAATAAATATTTAATATAAAAAAATATATTATTATTCTTTACGTTCTGAAAATATAACATTTTTGTTTTAATTGTGTTTATTGTTAAGTTAATGTATATATATATATATGTATATATATACACATACATACACCTGTTATATTTTTATTATTTTATTTTGTACAATATTATATAAAATATGACATTGTCCTATTTTTTGCTAAAAAAATAAAAATATAAGAATAGGTTTTAAACATAATTAAAATGTAAATGTATATTATATA
>JAUMHR010000090.1:8697430-8708886 GCA_032361145.1 Enteromius fasciolatus | reverse complement strand
TCTTCTGCTTGTTGCCTCTCCTTAGCAGTGGTTTCCTGGCAGCTATTTGACCATGAAGGCCTGATTCACGCAGTCTCTTAACAGTTATTCTAGAGATGGGTCTGCTGCTAAAACTCTGTGTGGCATTTATCTGCTGTCTGATCTGAGCTGCTGTTAACTAGTGATTTCTAAGGCTGGGGACTCGGATGAACTTGTCTTCAGAAGCAGAGATTACTCTTGGTCTTCCTTTCCTGGGTTGGTCCTCATGTGTGCCAGTTTCGTAGATTTCACTCCACATGTGTTCATTCATAGTTATGATGCCTTCAGTGAGAATCATAACATCTATGTAAATGTAAATGGTCATAAAAATAAAGAAAACACATTGAATGAGAAGGTATGTCCAAACTTTTGGCCTGTACTGTGTGTGTATATATATAAACTAAACTAACCTTGCCATAAAAATTTCAAATTTTCTTTAATTATTAATAATCATGAATTTTAATTATAAACATGCTCATTCATGCTGTGTCAAGTAATTTTATGAGTGAATTTAATTTATTAATGAATGTATTTTTGCAATTTAATTTAAGCAATGGTAATGTTTATATCAGCGAGAAGGGCTTTGAATCTGATACTTAAATAAAAATGAATAAAAAATGAGTTCTTCTGTTTATTAAAGTGAAAAATGTTCTTAGTCAAGAGAGTCCACTGAGTATGCAGACTCATGCTGTGTGGATCTAAGATACAGCGTCTGCAAAATAAATAAATGTCCACTGCCTACTAAAAATGTTAGTCTTTTGAAATTAGTAGCGTGTAGCTTTGTATAAAAGTGTATCACTGTAATTCATTGTGTATGTTTGCGTTCGATGTTTGTTCTGTAGCCCACGGTTTCCGTATTTTAGCTGTGGAGAATATGAAGATGAGCAAAGTGTTTGTTTTGGGATTAGAGATGCATACGCAAATTAAAGAGGTGTCGACTGCTCGCGTGGAATTACTCAACAGCGGGATACAAAACAAAACCAATGCTTTAAGAGCCTGCAGTCACAGAGGCTGCCAGAGAAAGGTCTTTTTTTGCGGTAATCACTATGTGGCTGTAGGCTTTAATGTCTTGTTCAATGCCCCAGAGCGTGTGCTTTGTCACAGAGATCCAGAAATGATCCCCAGAGCGTATTTATTTACTTGAAATTCAAACTGTTGTTGTTTTTGTCTTTGGTTGTGTTGGATGGGATGGAGGTGGAAAATGCGTTCAGTCAGGCTCGAGCAAAACGGGTCAGTTACACACTGCCTTGGGACTGTAATTACTAAAGGGATATACAATACGTTTATTTGTGATATAATGTTGAAGTGAATTTTTAAAGCAAGTGTTTTCTTGCAGGTTGTAGTGATGTCTGTAGATTGTAAACTTACTCTCCGTTTGTGGAGTACAACCACAAGATGTAAACAATGAGTGTTAATATGATTTTATGTGGGAAAAAAAATCACTTACTGACCTTTTCTGTGTGAAAGTATATCTAATTTTAGGAAGTCGTTGCTATGACCATGTAAAATGACTGCAAAAATAATGCTTTAAACAGCTTTACAACTCGTTTATAAAACGATATGCTTATGAAAAAATCCAAAATGATCCCGTTTCATTTCCATTTTGGCTTTTGTCCAGGTATGCTCTGTTTTGGCGTTGCTTATTATTTGTACAATTCAAATAATGATACATCATTTTTAGCTATTACATTTTAAGCGAATGATTCGCTTACATTTCTGCATAAATTTCACTTTCACTGTAAGTGCACCATTTTTGCCTTTTGTGCAGGTGTATCATGTTGTAGAATAACAACACAAACTTTCTGCTGGTGGGGAATGGATGCTTTGGGAGAAGAGAGAATTGTGTCAATGGCATGAAATTAGGCCAGTGGCGTTGGCCGTAGAGAAGATTATTTAATACTGCAAGCACGCATATTCAAGATGTTTTTTGAGGAAAAAGATCAGTGACCTTCCTCCAGCAGATGGTGGGAGATCGCAGCACCGGTTGGGTGGGACGAGATCCCAGATGATTGTGTATGACAAAGACACATATTTGACATGACATCAACGCCTTTAAAATCTGGGCCTGATTTTATGCGTCTAAGGCCAGTCATCTGAGCAATGCTCGTTGAAATATTGCATGACAAATAAACCACACGAAAGTCACTTAGAAGTCCGTTAGATGTTTCATACAAATGGTTAGAATTTAGTTCAAATCTCTAAACCAGAAGTATGAGCAATAGCAGTCACTTCTAGTAATGCCATTTCCTTCTGAAAATTGCTTGGTTGCCATAGTTATTTTTTAATTTTTTTTTAACCACTTCATGCTCCAGGCCCAATTTCTCATTGTTGTCATTTTAGCAGAGGAAACCTTGAAGTGACGTGCAAAGATTCATTTTCTATATTTAGAGGAAAGGCCAACCTGAACTCACCAGGATCTTTTTGTGAAGTCAACAGAGAGGAAAGGGCTCATTCATTTTCAAAAAGACTAATTCTGACTCATCAAACTCATTTCAACGCCATTGATAAGGTGCAGACATCATAGACATTTCTGTTACACGGTGACATAAATGAAATCTCTATCTTTGTACCTCCTTGTTCGGTCGGTTGTCAGATGCTGGTTTATTCATGGATACCTTGTTGTTTAAATGTTGTTCTGGACTGCTAAACCTGACGTTTGCCTTTTTCAAAAGAACACACCACAGAGTATATGATATTTTAAAGCCTTGATAGAGTACCTATGCTATTATTTAACTCTAATTTATAATAAAAATTTGATTGAAAATGCACGCATATTCAGGTCATCCAAAATGTAGATGAGGTTGTTTCTTCATATGAACAGATTTAGAGAAATGTAGCATGACTTGCTTACCAGTGTGTGCTCTGCAGTGAATGGGTGCCGTCAGAATGAGAGTCCAAACAACTAATAAATACATCACAGTAGTCCACACGACTCCAATTTAATAAAGTAATAATTAATGCCAATTGATTGTGAAATCTCCATGGTCGTACAAACAAATTCATTATTGCATATGTCTCTCCTGATTCAGAAAAGTACATTTCTTATCACTGGAGAAAGCAATATTATGAATAGAAAATGTTTGATCGGAACAGTTTGAATTAAAAAAAAAACTATAACTTACTGATTGTCTTACTGATTTATCTCAAACATGCACACTCAAGGTCTCAGCTGAAGTTGTTTCAGTTACTTGTGGATTATTGTGATGTTTTTATTAGCTCTCATTCTGACGGCACCCATTCACTTAAGAGAGTCCATTAACGCTAATTTACTACAAATCTGTTCTTATGAACATATGAACTCATCCAGATCTTGGATAGAGATTGATCTGAGACTGAATACATTTTCATTTTATGTATTTATTATTATTATTAATGATATATTAAGTATTAGTGTAGAGTTTTTGTTTGGTTACAGGCGGTAACTACTACTCTTTTTTTTTTGTTCCAGCACTTTATACATCTAAAATTGATGTACATTGCTATGTATCTTAACAATTTAGCTTCCTGTAAGAGGTGTGAGTGGTTTTGTAATGTGAATCATCATCACAGGACAAACAAAGTGAGTCAGACGGAGATCTTCAGAACCATAATTAGCAGTTTTCTCTCTTCTTCATTTAACAAAGGGAAGAGATTGATAGCTCCGGCTATGCGTTTTGGAATCACGCCTAGTTGTTAATGTGGATAGTTTGAGTCAAAAGGGTGTCGTGCCTTATATGTGAGTTCAAATGCATGTGTCTGGATCATTTTTCTTCCTTTTGCTGATTGCAGGTTTTCAAGTTACGTTGTGCCAGAGAGGTACATTGTGAACTTTTTTTTTTTATGGTTTTCTCTCAGGATGGATTGAATCATTTTATTAGGCCTTTTTTTATTGGTATAGATTTAAACCCAAATGAGCACTATGGCTAGATGTAGCAGACTACTAGAACAGTCCGGCTTTGTAAAACGAGCTGTAAGAAGCACAGTGATTGGATATCTCTGCCTTTGAAGAAAGAAACAAAGAGCCGAGCAAGAAATGTTGTTTGTGTCTACTCAAAGAAGATGCAGAATCTGACCTCTCGTAGGAGTCGTGGTAGTGAATAGGAGATATTGATTGGCTGGCATCATGCATGGTTTTCCTTTCTCTGTCCAGAGCTTTATCACGGCTCTCCGCTTTAGTCGGTTTGAGCCGAAGGGCTCTAGCACCAAACAACTTTCCACGGGAGGAAAACTTTCAGGCGATCGATACGCTGCTCAGCTGTCCTCAGCGAGGGCAGTGGTGTCAGCTGTGATTATGCTGTCAAAAGAAACTGCTGAAACTTATTGGAATGTTTTATTAACCTCCTCTCTAGTGAGAACAAATCAATATGGTGACATATTCCCACCTCATCAGAGAGTGTTAACCGTATTGTACGTGGCTCAGACCTGTGGAAAACCTTTTTCTTCCTTGAAGTGAAAAATAATGGTAATTGTGCCTTTAAACCTTAACTGTGCCTTCATTTCTTGTAATTGTAATTAAATATTAAATATCTTACAATGTGACAATCTCACAAGTCGTGGCCTAATGTAGAGAGTCGGACTTGTAACCCAAAGGTCGTTGGGTCGAGTCCCAGGGATTGTGGGTGGTATGAGGGAACAACCAGCGCTCTCTCCACCTTGAATACCACAACTGAGGTGAGACCCTTGAGCAAGGCACCGTTCCCAATGGCTGCCCACTGCTCAGGGTGTGTGTGTGTGTGTGGTTGATCACTTCTCACTGCTGTGTGTGTGTGTGTGTGCACTTGGATGGGTTAAATCTATGCCAGATTTAGTGCAGAGCACTAAAAGGGAAGCCATACCTGGCCACTTGTCACGTCCTTTCCTTTAATTGTAACTTTATATCTCTCAATATGACATTTTATTTTTATATCTCAAAATTGTACTTCTATCTCATAATTATGACTGATGTTCTTGTAATTATGTGATTTTATATTTTTTACAATGTTACTACACACAACTTAGTAGTAACTATATCTTAATATCTTAATGAAGTTTCCCATAATGTCCCATTTTTTTAATCTCAAAATCGGATCTCACAATGTGTTAGGGTTAGGGGTGTCATATCTCACGGTACATTGTAATTCAGAATTATAATGTCGTTTTTCATAATCGTGACTTTATATCTCAAAATCTTACTTTATGTTTCACCATGTGACTTCATATAGAATAATTATGACTCAAAGTGTGTCTTTATATGTTAAAATTTTACTATACCTCACTGTTGAGACTTTATAAATATGACTCACAACTATCATTATTTAGACTTTTTTTGTAATTGCAACCTTCAAATGTGACTATATGACTATATTTTTCATTGTGACTATAAGTCTTTCTTTTGTATATCTCATATTATTGTGTTATTGTGACTTTGAATTTCAAAATGCAACTCATAATGAATTCTTTTATATCTCACAGTTGACGTTAAATCTCATTGTTACTGTCTCATAATTTTTTTTAATTTTTTTAAGTTGCGACTTTTAATGTCAAAATGTGATTATTCCTTGCATTGTGACTAACATTGCTTTCTTCTTTGTGTCATAGTTTACGCATAACAACTTAGCTATTGTGACTTAGGATTTAAAAATTTGACTATATCTCACAGTGTATTCTTTATATCTCTACGTTCACACAGCAGAATACGGTTGTTAGTCCTGTATTTGGGATTGTCAACTGTATTTTCTTTACCGGCGTGAGTCTCGAAATGTCTCGTTCACACAGCAGCTTTCAGTTGTGTCTTTATGAACGGGAGTCATTCCTCACCAGTAACCATAATGACAGTGACCGAAGCAGTATCAAATATGGCTTAGTCTTATCACTAACAGGACAAGAGACCAATTTAGCTGTGAGTTCTTTCTTTAAACCTTCATTAACCGACAGCAGCTTTTACATTTGGGCGGAGAGCTGAGCAGTCGAATCGCGCGGCGCACAGAACACAAAACTATCAGATGAAACGCAGCTTATTTCTCCTTTACTGTAAGTTACCGAAAACACACATGAAAACACGTAGACGCACGTTTGTGCGGCAGAGCTGCTCTCTCTCACAGTGACGTGACAGACAACTAGTTGTCCAGACCTGTTCCGGTCACACAGCGCGTGTGTTCTAGTGATGTGTCGTTTGAGAACGAGCCGGCTCCAAGAGCCGATTCTTTGTAGCGAACAAGAAGAGCCGACTCCCGTCGGGGAGAGCCGAATCTTCTGCCGTAAGGGGGGCGGGGCTTCATTTGGGAACACCATACGGCTAATCCGAGGGAGGATCCACTAGAATCGTACCATTATATGAAAGGAAAGGGAGAGTCAGACAGAGAGAGTCTTCTAAAAAAAACAGGACAAATAATTACAGAGAGGAGAAATCGCAGTAGCCCATCTAAGCTGAGGCATCACAGATTTCTCAATGCCAACCTACATGAAATACATAAATGTTTTGTTATATATGTTAATACTTCCCATTATTTAGGTTATTTGATTTGTTTGCTGTGGTCAATTGTTCAATTAAATTGTTAAGTAATAGTAACTGTGTATTTTTTTATGAAAATAAGGAATTAAAAAGGCTCTGAGTGATACTAATTAAAGAGCCATTAGGAGCAGTAAGAGCCGAATATTTAAAAAGAGCCGAACTTCCCATCACTAGTGAGTCCGGAAAATGTACAGGTGTGAGTTTTGTTACAGAATGCGGTTGTGATATCCGTAAATAACCGTAATGTGTGTGAACGTAACCGTATTAAGGACTCAAAAACAGAATTGTCAACCGTATTCTGCTGCTGTGTGAACGCAGCCTGTGACAGTCTCATCATTTTGACATTGTTTTTGGTAATTGCGTCCTGATGTCTTGCAGTTAAGACTTTTATCTGTATACCTCATAATTATAACTTCATTATTGTGACTTTGAATTTCAAAATGACCTACAATTCAATGTTATACCTAAAAAAAAAATTACTTTATGTTTCAAAATGTGACTATATCTCACAATTTAATCTTAAAATATGGCCTATCTCATATGTTATAACTATGACCTATTTTTTCTTAATTTTGAAATCTTACATAACAATTGCCTTGTTTATTTTTCTCTGCAGAAACAGGCCTCCATGCAGACCTCTTTAGGCTATAAATGATCCCGATTACACACGATCGCAACGTCCCATCCAGAACTGTACATGTCGCTCTGTGCCTCTGTGTTTGTTTATGTACGTGTGTGTCTTTGAATTTATTGACTGTTCAATCAACAAGCATCTGTCATCACTTGTGGAGAACTGGCTGATAGATGACACAAAGAGGTGTCCTCCGGGATTGAGAGAAAGTGAGAGCGTGAGAAAGGAGTGTTTTTAACAGCTGTCCGACTCGCTCTCACCCTCACGTCATGCCTTTGCCCACTGTGTCATCTGTCGTGCTGACAAATGAAGCGACCGTGTTCTCTCAAGAGTCAAAGGTTTGTCCTCCTCCACAGAATCTCAGCTGTGACCTCAGACTCTCTCCTTGTATTATTGACTGAGTCATGAAGATGTATTCTCAGCAGATATGCCTGCTTTTTCGCAGGCCGAGCAACAAGATAAGTGATCTGAGATCAGTTGAAACGCCTCCTGTGCATTCTTCAACCGAATTTCAGCACTTAATAATTTTCTCTCCGCAGTCATTGCACGCAGATGTTTCGCATACCAGCTCGAATGCTGTTGTTTTTCGTTCACCCACACGAAATATATTTCTGTGGGGTTATATCAAGGTCACTGTGCCTCGCCATAACTATGGGTTATTGTTACTCCTGTCTATTGTATAATTTTCATCCTCATATTCCAAGCAATCAGTACTTCAAGCTTCTTGATGACCAGAATGCATTTAAAACTCACTTCCAAGCCTCTGAACACTGAAATCAAATCTTTCAGAACAAAATGTTGATCTCAGTTTACGGTCGATATCCTCCAGTGTGTGAGATTTCAGGAAGCTTGACGATGCTTGTCTTGCTGCCCTACACAAACTAATGTGTAAGGAAATTGTGGTTTTAGTTTATTTCCACACATTCCTTCCTAAATACTGTGTTTGCAAATTCGATTTCTTTGTGTTTTATTCTTTTCTTTGGTAGAACAGGAAATTGAGCTCTTTTCAGTTAACCTTATTTAGTTGTGTTACAGCCAAGCAGAACCATGATTAGCTATTTGCTAATTGTTAACAAAAAAAAAAAAGGTTTCCAAAATGACAAACACTTTATTTTACGGTTACACCTATTAGTTGCTTATTAGCATGAATATTACTAGAATATTAGCTATTTATCAGTACTAATTAAGCTCATATTAATTCCTTTTTCTACATGACCTACTATATCCCTAATCCTACCCAACACCTAAACTTAACCTCACTAACCATTAATAAGCGGCAAATTAAGAAGTTAATTTGTAGTTAATAGTTAACAAGTGTTACCTATTCTAAAGTGTTAACCAGTAATAAATATTATTTTAAAATTTAAAATAATGAAAAATATCTGCTATTATCGCTTCTTTATGCTTCTAATTAACATTTTTGTTAAAATAAATAATTAATTTAAAAAAATTGTATTATTAATTATGATTTATTTAATTATTGTCCAATATATTATCCTTAATATCTAATTAGATTATATATTGTAAACTTAATGTTTTTGATTTCAGTTTTCAGGAACTAAATATGGCTTATGTGTATACACTCGCACACACAAGCTATATTCAAGATATATATATATCTTGAATATAGCTTGTGTTTCTCTCTCTCTCTCTCTCTCTACATATATATATATATATATATATATAGAGAGAGAGAGAGAGAGAGATGGAAAAATAGGTAATAGATAGGTAATGTTTAAATACATAAATAAAATTACATTCATATAATAAATATATAATGAGTAAAATAATTGTCATCAAAGCCATGTGCTAGTTATAAGTAGCCAGCTTTAGAGAAATGCAGTTGTTAGCACACAAACATAACACAAAGTAAGTTTTAAACAGCCGATTAATTTCCAGCTGGTCTTGGCCGGTCATTGTGCTCTCTGAGTGCGCGCTACTACTTGCCGTCTTCACTCTTGACACTGATGTGTTCACAAGGTCAACAAGTTCACACGATGCCAACTAGCAGGAAGCATCTGGTGTGAACAAGCTGGCCTTTTTGGTGGTGTGTCCAAAAGCATCTGTATCACGCACACTCACCCGCATCCGTTGCAGTACCGTTGTTTGCAGTCAGAGGGCGATATTAGACTTCACTAACCAGCCAGCAAATGAGAATACAGGCTTCATTGTGATAGGCTCTCGGCTGGCAGAACCTTTTTTCCCTCTCTCTGTTGTCTACTGACTGTCGACGACTCCATCTCTTCTTCTCCTCCTCCTCCCGCGTTCCTTCTCTCCTCTGGATTAAATTAGCTGCAGAACGGGAGACTCCATCACTGCTGCATCCATTGATGTATAAAGGACTAGTTTACAAATAGGATTGAAAGCATAAAGCGGAATAGCTACAAGGATTTTGGAAGGGGTGAGTAGATCCAAGCCTGTGACTGAGGAGTGCATCATCTGGACCGCTGGAATTACAATTGGGATACAGTAGTTTTATCGGAAAGAGGGGGAGGAGAGAGCCATTATAATAATGGATGGTGACAAGTGAGATATTTATTTAGGATTCCTGACCAAAGAAGTCTACTTGTGAGATGTTTCCTTTTGTCATTTCCTTGGAATGGTGTGACGGTATTCTGAAGTGTCCTTCCGCCGCAACAGCTGTGCAAGCTTGATTGTTGCAATTTTTATTTTTTTTTCACTTGAGCGTCGTTTTCCATTCACGGTGTCATGCAGAGATTTGACATTAGAAAATTTCGACAGTGGTGATTCTTCTAGGTTTATGAGAAAAAGATTATGGTGATAGCCTGGTTCAGACACCTTCCATGAACAGGCTTTTGGAGTACCAGGTTTTTGCCTTTGTTAACCGCTGACAATGAGATGCAATATATTCCGAACATGTGAAATGGTGTGCAGGTTTATACCAGATGCTTTTATTCTCAAAGGATCTTCTCACACACTGTGCTGGATTTTTGAATTTCCAAGCAGTGTATCCAAGCTCAGCTGTGCCGAATGGCCAAGGTTATGATTGGAGAAGCAATAAAAAAAAGGTAGAGCTGCTTAGCTCTCTTGAGGCAGAGTAGCGCGAGATGATTTGTCATTTTTCTGTCCTATGTTCACCTTAGAGAAAAGGTAGAAAGCACAAGTTCTCAAGCTACCTTTTATTTTCTGCATTTGTCTTGGCGTCTCTCAGGGACTTTTGCTCAAGATGTTGTTAGGGAACCTTTGGAAGACTATCTGTCTGATAAATATAAGCCAGACAAGAAAGTCTGCTGAATGCATCGGTAATCAGAATCTTTAGGGAATCGCGTAGTATTTAAAGGACTATTATGCATATTAAACCAAAACCAGCTCCAAATAACACCTGCATAATTGTGACAACTTACAGCTTCTGAGAAGCTTATTCAGACTCAACAAATTGGACATGCTAATGCTAAGTGACACATACTCTATGAGGGATTTCAGGAAGTGCCTGAGAGGCTTGAAAACTAACATAATTTGTAAGGACCCAAGAGTGAACCTTGTGGAACTCAAACATGTATTTAAACCAACAACTTTGGTAGACACATTTAAAAAATGATATACTTATACAGTGAAGGACAAAATGATTAGAACACTAGTATTTTCAACAGCTAAAATGGTTTTAAGTCAGTTGTGTGTCACTGGAATAATATCAATTTGCTTTTCCAAACATTTTTGGCGTTAATTGTAATACTCCACTGAGAGTTTTGTTTGCACAAGGACTCTGAAACAGCCAGTGCTCCACACAGATCTCGTCATCATCCAGTCTGTCTGACATGAAGAAACAGAACAAACCGAGACAGACTCAATCCAGAAAAACTCTGATGCTTTAAGAAACCTACCTTCAAAGCTCCCTGAAAAACTAGTGCAAGTTGACCTATAGCAAAAGCTGCTTAAACACAAAGGATGGTCACACTGAATGCTGATGTTATTTAGTTAATAGTAGAAGTTAATTTATAAAGAAAATCTATTCATGAAATTTTTTTTGACTGTTCTGTTGCTTTGCAGGTAGGTTTTATTTGTGTAAACTTGTATATAAAATATAAGTTTAAATTATTTATACATTTTTTTGATTGTTATTTATTGTGCCATTAGCAGCTGGCAAGAAAATATAGTGAGGGGGAGCTGCACACTTTAGCTTCTTTAAAAAAAAAATATGTGTCTCAGGTTAACATTTAACTTTGTTTTAATTGACCTTTTTCAGGAGGTGTTGTGGATAAAGATCTCCGGCATTATCTTAACCTACGGTTCCAGAAGGGTTCAGTGGACCATGAGCTTCAACAAATAATACGTGACAACCTCTACCTCCGGACTGTGCCGTGTGAGTGACCTCTACAT
>JAUMHR010000090.1:8635701-8654124 GCA_032361145.1 Enteromius fasciolatus | reverse complement strand
GTTAGTCACGTGGTACTATATCGTTTCGCAGAAGGATGAAAATGTTAATTTAAAACAAATACGCCAATAAAATGTTTCAAATTCATATTCATGTTCAGTTTTTTTTCCTATGTGGCAAGTAGCCGTGTAATAAGCGGGGTAATATACAGGCAGCCGGTAGTTATCACGAAATAAGCCCCTTCAGCGTGATACAAGACCCTCCGCTTCGCGCCGATATTCCTGCGATAACTACCGGCTGCCTGTACATTATCCCTTACATAATAAATACACACATATATGTTATGCAAACAAAAATATTTAATTTGTTTTGGGTGCGATTAATCACAAATAATCGTTTGACATAACTAGTAAAAAAAATACATTTAAAAAAACACCTTGAAAAATATTTATATTTGTTTTATTTGTGATATAAACAGTGATATTTAAAAGAATATCCCGGGCTGTGTTTGTCACTATCCCACAACAAATTGATGTTATGTAATGTTGTATAATAATCCTTAGTATGACACATCTTCATTGCGTTATACATCCACAAATGGTGTTTGCGAAACTAAGTGAACTATACATCCCAGCTTAAGTTTCTCCGAAGCCATGTAAAGTAATGCAACATTTCATTTGGCACATTTATGTATTTCTAGAGCTGGCCGTGATATCTAATTTCATGTGAGTTCACCTTCATCCCGGTGTGAGATACATCATTTTCAGGAAGCCGTCCAGTTCTGCTGGATTCAGGGTTCGTAATGGAATTGGCAGGTTAAGCGGAGAGAGCTGCAGGTGAAATGAACAGCTCACAGGAAATAGGATCCATTAGCCCCTGGGGTGCGTGACTGTAGCACAGATACTTTGCTTCACACTTTAGTCCCTCACTTAGGGCTTAATTCATCTCCCCCACTGAAACTCCAGAGAGCGATTGGACTGCTAAACTCTCTCCTCGCAGAAAGAGGACAGGAGTAATGACAGGGGTCACCTTTATGATTCGCCAGATGTTCTCCTCTTGAACTTTTAAAGGATCTACATGAGAGAATTGCACTTCCTTTTGGTGCATGTGTGTATGTATATATATATATATATATATATATATATATACAGTATGTCCGCTCAAACTAGTCTATGTCTGTGTTGTCCATACAGTGGGACCCTCAAGGAAGCCCCCAGACCAGCTTGTCAGCTGCTTTGCTCCCCCACGGTGCCCCACATCCCAGCCAGACGCTCCATCGCTCCTCTGTTCCGGATGCAGAGGCCTTCCACCTGGGCAAGCCGGACCCCTACGACCTCTATGAGAAGTCACGTGCCATTTATGAGAGCAGACGTAAGTCAGAGATTTTGGTCACTTTGTAGTTATTTATAAATTACTTATAAAATATAATAACATTAAATATGATATGCATTATAATGTTCTGCTTTCCCTTTCTTTATGTCACAGAGCACATATGCTGTTAGTCACATTTCAATAGCTAATTTATGTAACCCATGTGACTTCAGTGCTCTATATTTAGCTCTCTGTCTACCACTATACTCTTATTCTCCACTACATCAGAAGGTTCAGCTCTTCAGTTTGTGAGGTGACCTACATAACACGTGGCGTTCTCCGATCCTTCAGCTTGTGTTCAGGTTTAGGAACGGTTTGAAGAGGTTCTGCTCTTTGCTTTCACGTCGAACATGATCAGTTCTTACATTTTAAAGGATCTTGGAGTAGATCGAGTTGACTTAGTTGCAGTGTGGTTGTTAGGTGGTGAAATAGCCCTTTTGGGTTTGGTGTGAGTGGTCAAAACTGTGAGTCTCGTTCCTCAGGTGTGGAGTATCAGGAAGTGGAAGTGCACCTGCTTCGGGAGAAGACCGGCTTCGGCTTTAGGATCCTGGGTGGAGACGAGGCGGTGCAGGCTGTGAGTCCGGAGGCCCGTGACAAGGCTCGTATGGGGCAGGATAAACAGATAATAGTTCATATCTGTACAGCTCCACGAGCAGCAGATGGAAACATACTTGAAAAAAATAAATAAATCATTTCCTGCTTTTGTATGCACCATTATCATAGCAAAACCATGCTTTGTTTTGGGCATGTACAGTACCATGATAATATGGTATGTGAGTATAGTGATTATTAAAGTTTTAAAAAATGAGGTAGTGATTTACAGTATGAGGATGAGTGATGAGGGATTTGTGGTCAGTAAGATTTTTTTATGTTTTTTTAAAAAAGTTTCTTTTGATTGCCAAAGCTACATTTATTTGATCAAAACACAGTGAAAAATAATATTGACCAACATTATTAGAATTTAAAACAACTGTTTCTGTTTTAATACATATTATAATGGGATTTATTCCTGTGATGTAAAGCTGAATTTCCAGCATTATTACTCCAGTAAATAATTATATTGTGCTAATAATGTTTTATTATATATTAGTGCTATCAAATGATTAATCGTGAATAATCGCACCCAAAATAAAAGTGTTCATTTACATAATACGTATGTGTGTACTTTTTGTATTTATTCCGTATATATAAACATACACACAAACAGTATATATTCTGAAAATATGCACTTGTATTTACATATACATATTTATATTTCAAATAATATTTATATAAATATATTTAATATATAAACATAACATATTTTTGTGAAATATGTACATGCATGTATGCGTATTTATATATACATAATAAATATACATAGTACACACATATTTATTATGTAAATGAACACTTTTATTTTAAATGCAATTAATCACGATTAATTGTTTGACAGCACTAATAAAAAGATGTTTTTTTAATTAATATATGAATAAATGAAATAAAAAAAATCTTACTGACCCTTGAATTAAAAAAAAAACACATTTTAAATAAAAAAATGTAAATAAAAATAGATCTTAAATAAAAAATTATTAAATGCTCAGTTTTTTAAATTGACTTTTGATTTACATTTTTGTTTATATCCATTCAAGTGTAGTTTTCATCCCTTTCATTTCATCACATATTGTTCCATCTGCCTGTAATGAGACACAAAACACTGGTTGGTTGTTTTACATGTCAATCAAACAGCTGCTTATTATTGAATTGCTGTTTTTATATTTCTTAATAAAAATGTTTTATGTGATAGAATAAATTGCTAGTCTGAAGTCAAGGTTGAGAAACAATTAAAACACGTACAATTTCAGATAAAATATTTTTTTGCACTTATTCGTTTTATTTGTTAGTGTTATTGTTAACCAAAATTATTATTAAGAAGAAGACAATAAGCAGTAAGAAAAATAAAACTAACCTTATTCCATGGTACTGTATGAGACTATCAAACACTGTCTGATGCCATAAATAGCTGTGTAATTTTACAGAGTCTGTGCAGAGTTGTGGTTTTTAAAAGCCTCCAAACTAAATTTTCATGGATTTTCTTGGATTTCAAATGACAGTTTACTTACGTTCGTCTTTAAGCTAGTTGTTTTTGGTAATCTTCAGTAATTTAATTGAATTTCTTAAATAAATACCAACAGTTGAGCAACTTTCTGTCAGGCTAGATATGTATAATCCCATCAGCTTGTCAAGAATATTGCTGTTTGAACATGTAAAACCGGTGACGATGATATTATGTGTCGGCTCACATTAACATGATGACTGATTTTTCCTCACAGATTGTGATCGGAGCAATCATAGAGAACAGCCCTGCGGAGCGCGACGGCAGACTGCGTCCGGGAGATGAGCTGGTCTCGGTTGACAGGATGCCCGTGGCAGGGAGACCACACCGCTACGTCATCGACCTCATGCACGCGGCTGCACGAAACGGACAGGTCACCCTGACCGTCAGAAGGAGAGTTCTGCCACAGCAGGGTGAGCAAAACTACCCTCCAGAGACAAGTTCATCTTCAAAACTAACATTTACTGCACTGTCAGTCCCATAATGTAAGCATTCAGGAGGAGTAACATTTTTAGTTTCTTTAACCCTATTAAGGCTACCGTGTCATATTTCATATACAAATTACCAATATGAGTAAGTAAATGGCCATTTAGTGTAACTGTAAAAATGTCTACCTTCAGATCTTGGTGCTGTGAAATCTGATTTAAAAAAAGTAAATGTATGAATATCTTTACTGTTGTCAATAATATTTCAAGATCAACATTTACACAACTTAAGAAATTCAGGTTTACTTGACTATCTTTTTTCAAAAAATGTCAAATATGATATATCAGACATATATATATATACATGATATAAGGATTTCATCTTACTTTTGGCCATATTATTATCAGCAACTGCCCCAAATTGCATATTTTCAATCAATTTGAACTAAATGTTTTTCCCTCCACTATTAAGGTTTGATATGATAAAAAACAGGAAACACATATGCAGCTATTTAAAAAAAAAAACTGACTCGTATGATTGGAATTATATTATGAAGAAGTAAAAGTGCAGTAATTGGTGGCAGTTATTATGTGTTTTCTTTGACTGAGATTGTGTTTGCTGCCACCTGCAGGCCAGCCGTGTGAGGAAAACGGCGCAGCCGGCAATCAAATTAGTTCTCCCCGGGGTCATGCCGTGTGCCCGGTCAACTTGCCCCCCACCACTGATGTAGTTATCCATCGTAAGGAAAGTGAAGGCTTTGGCTTCGTCATCATCAGCTCCCTCAACCGTCCAGAGACCACAAACACAATATGTAAGCCCTCCTTTTTCACAAAGCTGTTTATCTGATGCTCTGGTGAGCACTAAAACATTCTTTTACACATGTTCATTAAGACACTCTATTATTGGAGTACAGTTCAGTTTGTAGTGCAGATGTGTTGGAAATATGGGATCGGCTGATTCAGCTGATTAATCCTGTAAAATTTAATGAATAAATATAAACAAACAAACAAATCTATTTTATATAGAGAAAAATATACAAAAAAGTGCATATAACCTATTGCCATTAGAGATTAGCATTTAGAATACTAGTTACACTGTAGTAATTTATATATTTTATAAATAAATACTTTTTAAATACTATAATAATAATAATTATTATTATATAGTAATAAAGCTTAAAAACTAAAAAATAATTTTAGTACCGCTAAGATTAATAATTGAGAATATTTGAATAGTGTATGCATAAAAATGTATATGTAATTTTTTTTATGGTTACATTAATGATAAAAAAATGTTGTCATTGTTACAAAAAATTAAGACTATTTTAATTCTATTCATATTATCATTGGGAATATTTTTAATAGTGATTCATGTAAATTATAAGTATTAATATAAATTACATTTATTATTTTTAAAATATGTATTTTAACAAATCTTAAAAATAAGATTACTGTTGAGAATATTAAGAGTATTTATAGTAGTCATTTATATAAATTATTAGCATAAATAAAAAATACATTTATAATCATAATTTTAAAATATGTATTATAACAAATACCATTTAGATTTCTATTGAGTAAAAATGTTTGAGAAATGTTTGAAAAATGTTTACTTTATATTCATTTATTATTATTATTATTATTATTATTATATTGTATTTATTGGGGGTATTACAAAAGTAAAATATCACAATGTAAAAAATGATCAACAATGCTAAAACAGACTTAATTTTTCAGAAAAAAAACATATTTTTTTTTCTTTAATGTTCTTCTTATATTGGAGGAACGCATTACATTTCTTCTTATATAACTGCAATATGACCAAAATGTTTCATATGGAATTCTCAGAATATTTACATTCATATGTTTTGTAGCTGTGCCACATAAGATTGGCCGCATCATCGAGGGCAGTCCGGCTGATCGCTGTGGGAAGCTGAAGGTTGGTGATCGTATTATGGCTGTCAACTGTCAGTCCATCATCAACATGCCTCATGCTGACATTGTCAAGCTGATCAAAGACGCCGGACTCACTGTCACCTTGCACATCATTCCTGAAGAAGGTATGATCAGAATATGTTGCAACAAAGAGAGATTTCTGTCTTCTTTCGTGGTAAACACGACCGTTTTTTTGCCCTAGACGTAAACGGTGCTCATTCGGCCCCTACATCAGAAAAACAGAGTCCCATGGTGGCCCAGAAGCACAGTCCTCAGAGTCAGTCCAGCCCAGCAGCCCAGCAGAGCCCGACCATGGCTCATCCCAGCCCACCAGCCCCCCACCCCAGCCCGGCCACCACGCAGCCCAGCCCTCTGCTGATGGAGCCAGGCCCTGGAGCTCCACACAGCAGCCCACCAGTGACTCAGAGCAGTCTGCCTGTGAGTCAGGGCGGCCTGGAGGCCATGCAGTCAGGCTCAGCGGTGACTCAAGCTGCTGCTGCTGCTGTGGATCCCAGCATACCTGGAGTTCAGCCCACCTCCATCGGATCAGTACCAGTCCCTCCACAACTGTACCTTCATGACACCAGGTACTGTTGTAGATCTATCTATCTGTCTGTCTGTCTGTCTGTCTGTCTGTCTATCTATCTATCTATCTTTCTGTGGTTTTGTCTATCTGTCTTTCATTCTCTGTTGTTTTTACATTACATTTTTTTATTACAATTAAGTACTTTATATTCATATTGCATTTTGTATGTATTTGTTCACGATTAAGCACATTTTTAAGCACAAATAATCATTACTGTATTTAGCTTTTTGATTGGCTCTACTGAAAATGATCATTTATTACAATAAAAATTACTGCAATATGTTGATTTGAAAAAATAGAATAGGCCTGCTGTCATGAATTTTGAATTTTGAGTTAAAATCGGAGTCGGATTGTTCTTGACATTCTTCGTGACCCATCTAAACCTCTTCACTTTTTTCCCTGTGTTGTTCCGTGTGTCCACGTCTTTTTAAAGGCTTCTCTCAGGTAGTCTTTGGGCTCAACCAAACTGCCTTGGGCAGTCTCACATCATGCTTCGAGCATCTGCTGTTTTTCTCTCGCACTGAGCCTGAGTAACATCACTTAACACTTCATGATAAATTATTTACCTCCTCAATAATACATGGCTCTACTCTCAAGCAGGGTTTGCACCGTTTTTTTTCTCTCCCAGAATTGGCTCAAGACTGCATGATTTATACACCATGAAAGATGGGAACTGAGACTTGATAAATATAGCAAGGCCCTGCTCACATGGTCAGAGAAGGAAAAAAAGGTCACTGACAACATGTTGTTTTTATTATGCATTGGACATAATATTTAAAAAAAAAAACATTCACAGAGAGTTTGGGTGATTTAAGCTTGAATTTTGTGGGAAATGTGTAGATGCCTGTTTACTTGTAGGTCAGGATTGCTTATTTTGATCTTGTTGGTGTCTACAGGTCGGAGGTTAAAGCCAGGCAGGATGTTAAACCAGATATCTGTCAAGCTGCATATACAGACTACAGACAGCCTCCGGTGGACTACAGACATCCTCCTGTAGCAGACTACAGACAGCCACCCACCATGGAGTACAGACACCCACCTGCTCTCATAGACTACAGACAGCACTCCATCGCCGATTACAGACCACAGGTCTAACTGCACATTTTATTACACAAAAATATTACTTGGCATCCAGAATATGATACAATTACAGCCGGAAAATCAATAAAGTCACCATTAGAAGCGCCATGTGATCCTGTGCAGGGAAATCTCCTGTTATAGCACTATTTGTTTTTGTATATAAAATATAGAGCATTTGTATTTTTCCTGTGCACTGAATAAAAAATAAATAAATAAGGTTTATATTTCTCTTGTACATTGAATTTAAAAAAATAAAAAATAAGTAAATAAATAAATAAATAGCAGATTAAGATGCAGTTTTATCTCATCAACATACATTTATTGTGATATTTGGTGTTAAGTACATGAATATAAATGAATATTAAATATTAATAGTACATTTAAATTGTAGATAAAGGCTAAATAGAAGTCAAATGTGGGGGTTGTCTTAAAAAACGGCGTGCCACACTTTAATATTTTTACTTATTTACATTTTTTTACATTTTTCCAGGACTATGACTATTTCACTGTGGAACTGGAGAAAAGTGTGAAGGGATTTGGCTTTAGTATCCGCGGAGGACGGGAATATAAGATGGACCTGTTTGTGCTGAGACTAGCTGAGGATGGACCTGCGATCCGCAACGGCAGAATGAGGGTGAGAAAACTATTCAGACCGTTATGTGGAAAAGACTTTCACAAATGAGAGTCTCACGCTTAAACTGTTCAAATCTATTTTCACCCTGTGAAAAGATGAAAGTATATTTGACTTGCAGCATATGGAGTGCAACAGTTCAGAAGTTTGGGGACAGTATAGGGGTGAGCGATACATACCAGTAGATTACATGATTAAATGGTAGAAATGTGTCGTCTTTATGGTGGTTACATGACATTGTTGTGCTACATGGTCACAAAAACTTAACGTTTGCACATGTTTTCAAGCATTATGGCTCTATAGGCCTTGTACAGTATGTGTAAAAATACCATATCTGCAAGCATCTTCATAATTTAAGTCAAAGGTGAAAGTAAACAGCAGAGAAAGAAAACATGCGTAACAGTATATTGGATCCGGGCAGCCCTTAAAGTGACGGCAGTCTATTATTATTACTGCTGTCTGTCATTAATGTTAAACAACAAAACAGACACATATTACAAAAGTATTTCAAATAAATGATTCTTAAGCATCCTGTGACACTGAAGACTGCAGTAATGATGATGGAAATTCAGCTTTGCATCACAGTATTAAATCGCATTTTAAAATATATTGCAATAGAAAACAGTTACTTAGAGTTCTAATAAAATTTCAGAATATTTCTGTATTTTTAAAGCAAATGTAGCCTCGTTGAGCAAACCTCTGAATAGCAGTGTCTTTGTGTTTATTACTTGACTCTATTTGGGCAATTATCATCAAATATAGAGCCTTCAAGATGGTACAACATCCTGATGGGAAACATTCCCCTGCTTCCTCACATTCGCAGGTTGGAGATCAGATTATTGAAATTAACGGCGAGAGCACGAGAGACATGAGTCATAATCGTGCCATCGAGCTCATCAAGGCCGGCGGTCGTCGAGTACGTCTGCTGTTGAAAAGAGGCACGGGACAGGTGCCAGAATATGGTGGGTACCACAACACATAAAGCCTAAAAAACGCTGTTTAACAGAAATGTAGGTTTTTGCAGCCAATAGCAACTTTTCAGATATACGTAGAGTCGATAAGCGTGTTTTAAAACTAAAAACCTGCAGATTTGGGTTGAAGTAATGGAGCAAATGCTCATAAATGTGCTTATTTGAATCCACGGGAGAACTATAGCTCAAACAGGATATGTTGGTCTTGACGGTTTGTTTGTGCTAAAAGCTTTCTGTTAAAAGCTTAAAAGCCTTTGATGACTCACTATATCAATTAAACCTTTCAGTGAACTCTCATTTAGTGACGAAACGTCTTGTAGCCTGTAACTAGTGTTCTCTTAACTCCTCTCCTCTATCAGCTGCTCTGTTTTTTCTAACTCTAATCTGCAATGCAATAGTTCAGTCTTTTACTTCCTGTCCTGTAGGAATGGTACCTACCAACCTTACCATGTGCATGAAAAGCGACACTCTATCCTCACCCTATTTCTTCATAATGGGACACTCTAAAGACACGGTTCGTGGCATCCTGCACGCCTCTCTGCTTCTTTCTTTATGTCTGTAGATTTTCTCTGCTTTTGTTTCGGGTTGCATTGGTACACTAGCATACGTGGCATGTCTCTGTATCTTTTAACTTTGGTTGCACAGTGTGTTTGTGTGTAGTTTTGTGTCACTGTGTGCATGTGCTTATGACAGTGTTGGGAAGCCACACTAGAACCGATAGAAGCAGTAATGTGGTTAAAACAAAAATCAAGCTGCCTGTTACTAACAAAATGTAGCTAACTACATTGAATTTCTTAATAAACGATTTGAAATGACCAGAGTATTTATCTGATGAAAGCAATGCAGGATCTCAATCATTGCTTCACTAAGCAACACCTTAAAAATTGTAAATTATCAAGCATACTTTTGCCGTAAGTTTGTGATTTTTTTTAATGGAATTATCTGGAGGATCTGTGTGTTGAGTATTAATTGCAATTTTATGGAAATCATCCAGAAATATGCTTAAATATATGGGGGCGGAAATGAGCAAAGTGTTAGTTGGGTGCAGGCAGTAAACTTGAACAGATACATTTACATTCATTACAGTTAATACAACTACAAGCACTTATTAAAAAAAAAATATATATATATATATATATTATGATTATATTAAATGCATTTTCTTGTATATGTTTCTAGAGAGAGAAATGTTCAGATTTACATTTATAGATATACTGTACATACATATAATTATATATATAATCATATTCACATACACATTTACAGATTTACAGTTCTACTTTTATATTTAGGATCTATAAATATATCATCAAATTCCCTTAGAATTATTTTTTGGCCTTTAAAATACATATCTATTTATTATTAAAATACTTTTTTTAATATAGCAAGTATATTTTTATATATACTATGAATTATATATGTAATATAAGTTGTATTATATATATAATAGAGGTATTATTTTAGCATATGTATACAATGTAATAAATAAAAACAGTCAAATAATTAGTAAAATATTGTCTTTGTTACTATGGCACAAAATGACTAATTTATTTAGAAATAGTGAATTTAATTTCATATTCAGATTTCATTTTTTTCCTGTTTGGCCCTTTATCATATTTATATTTTAACAATTTCTATGTATATTTTTACGTTTTTGTATTAAGATTTGTTGTTATATCTTTGTGTTTATAGATTTGTTTCTATATATTGAAGTATAGATTCTTATTTATAAATGTTTATTTATACATAAACATAATTATGCATATTTATATAGACAATTATAACTTTGTTTAGGATTTATAAATAAATTGTCAGATTTTCATATAATGATTTACTAAAATGAATCAGACTTCTGGAAAAAAGAGAGGAGGAAGAGTGGAATAATGTAACCTTTTAATAGCTTTTTAGCAAAAATGCTACTAAAAAATTCATTGCTCCCCAACACTGTATGATGCGTTGTGTCCGCTGGCAGTAACCTTGCTGTGCAGTCGGGTGTAACGGGTGATTCACAGGTTCTTTGTGTTTCCTGGTAGACAGTGCCGCCTCCCGGAGTGCTGTCTCTCCAGCCGCCCCTGCCTTGTCGGAAGTAGTCTCACCCCACTAGCGTGACACTCGCCCTTCGCCGTCACCCGTCATCTCATCCAGCCTCAAACCCTGGACTTTCAGTGGCATTCTGTGACAGTCCGGACCAATCACAGCGCCCCTGGTGGTCAGTTTTGTGGGGCTTTGCCCGCAGAACGAAGGGTGGCAGGTCCACCTGTAAGAGCTGTGCTTTGAACAGCCTAAAAACAGAGGAGATGGATCATAAAAGTTGAAATTATTAAGAACAGATGGAGACACATCAACCTCAAGTGGACTGTCGCATCCAACTTGCTTTTCGTATAGTCTCTGATCCAAGTTTGTTTTTCGTTTTCCCGGACGATCCAGATGAACGGCAGCCAAAGACGCGTGGCTCGCCCTCTCGCTGTTTAATTCTGGACCCAGAGCGGAAACTTCTCGCGGGGAACGAGCCGAACATTCAACGCCTCGTTCTACCGTCCGTTGGACCCGAGCTCTCTTTATTTGTTTATCATGTAGAGGTTGTTTATTTTTTCTATCATTTCAAGATGTTCATACCAAACCCCTAGCGATAGCGGGGGGGTCAAATATCGCAAATATATGTGTAGCATGAAAAGAGATTTCTGAAGAAACACAAACTTCTGAGTTGAGAACTTCAACGTTCCAGTATTGCGTTTCGTTATATGTCTGATGGGAAAAAAGTCACCATAGACATTTTGAAACATTGACAGTAAATATAAAGGGAGAGCGCCATGATGGAGATACAAGGGTAAGTATCAGGCCGACCCATTCTGCCTGAATTGTGGGAGGTAAATGCATATCAATCGCCAAATCTGCCACATGGACGTATCCCTTTAGATCCCAAGACGATATGTTACATTAGTATGGTTTAGTCGATGAATTCTACACCCAGCCAAACGTTCGTTACATCGCGAACTGAACCGAAGGAGGACCGCGGATGTTTTCGAAGCCTCAGTGTGTCATTGGCCCTGTACTGTGCAGCACCACTGTGGATCTAGGGTGCCATCTTACACCTCACAAGCTTCATTCCCATGTCTCTGATGGCTCAGAAGTGGAGCTAATTAACAAAAAAGATGGGTTTTCAGGACAGTTTGGTCTGAGACCAGGAGACATGCAGTCTTTCACCGTGTCCTAACCAAGTACGACATGACAAATAATTTGGCTGTTAGCTCCGAATGAACAAAAATCGTCAAATCGACAAACAAATAACCAACAAAATCACATCCGCCCAGAACTTATTTGACATGTAATACACAGCAAGGTGGGTTTTGGACCAATAAGACAATGCATATATATTTAGGATTTAGACCAATACTACAAATATGGGTGGGGCTACATACAGATACATCTGGGATTTAGACCAATATTATAAATATGACTTGTATAGTCACAAGATGCACAATATTTTGGTATATCGAGTCTCTATATTGGTTATGTAATTATGCATTTTAATTGTGAATTTAAAAACGCTCATTTCCCGTTTTATATTTAGATTAATTTTGCAGTCTTATACAAAATTGAATTTAATAACGCTGTTAAATGTAATCTTTAGCACATTTTCACAATGAATATTAATTTTTATACCGTACATTATAATGTTGTGATGCCCATATGTACTTGTAGCATTAAAAAGTATAGTTTTTTGGTGTTTTATTCTTATTTATTCTAGAAAAGTGGTGTGGAATTTGAATGTTGACCATTTATTGGTTATCGCCCATAACTTTATACCCTGGCCACTTTGCTTTATCGTTTCATCACGTCACGCTTGGTTAAGACACGGTTAAGGTTCAGCTGGGAGCACAGATGATGAAAAAGGATGTTTATTAAATGATGGGGGCATGATCAGGGTCTCTCTAGCATGAATGGGTGGGACCCAGTTGTATGGGGCAGAGTGCCTTACTGGCAGGACAAAGAGCAGTGAAAAAAAATATGCATTTTACATAAAAATAGAAATATCTTAAGAGCTGAGCTTTTGTTTTCACCTTTGATTCAACGGTGACAAGCATTGCCAATTTTTTTCTGATGTTGTGAAAATGTTCCGTTAGTAAAAAACTGTATAAAGATCAAAACGTCTGATCTGGCACACGTGGACAGCGGTAGGAGAAAATATATCAAGATTTTACGGCAAACAATGTTTTATCCGAACCTCTGTCATTCTGACCTTTTCATTAGATGGAAGAGACAGTGTTAATGGGTTTCATATAATGATAGTGATCAACAGAAACATTTACAGTGATTGACTCTCACATGGGTTTGATGCCATGCAGTGTTTTGCCTCTTTTTGTATTCATTTAATTGTGAAGTTGACTTATGCTGCTCTGCACCTGTCATTCTGATCACAGGCTGATAACTGTGCCAATTCAACTGTTCTTGAGGTATGTGGAATGTAATTCCAGAGCAGTTTTGTAAACCACAGAATAACCTGAAACTGCATCGGGAGCTGCATTGAAAAAGCTGCATATCGATACATGCTTATCACATTCCTTCTTCTTAACACTGCAAAAAAAAAAAAAAAAAAAGATTTTAGTCTTCCTGTAAAAATGAAACATTCTTAAAACAAGCTAGATTTTTTTTGAACCGCAATTAAATAGATTTGACAATAAACCAAACATTAGTATTTTACGTTTAAATAAATGTAGTTGCTTTGTTATTTATCAAAATGCATTTTCAAAACTGAAATATTTTAATTGAGTATTTCGAAAAGTTTATTTAATTTAGAATTAGAATTATTTATACTTTTTTATTATAGTTATTAAATTTACTTAATGTACAAATCATCAATTTTGGCATGTATTTTTAATCATTTTTAATAAACCCAATCCAATATATTTTGTCACATAAATTTATCTTATTTTAAGGACGTTTCGATATTTTTGCTGAAAAACTAGAAACAAGTTTTGGGGGATTTTTTGCAGTTGAAACAAGATAGTGTATATTAGTAATATGTGCCACAATAAAACGCTCCCTGCTCATATCTCACTGATGGTTTTGTAGCTAGCACATAATATTTGTAGTCTCCATTGATTGCCGTCATTGGGTGCAGTGTGCTAGATTAAACTGCTGTTTACATGGAGAGACAAACAGCGAGAAACGGTGAAGGAAAATGTGGATGCATTTATTGCACAGCTCATAGCTTTTACTGTTTGAAGCTGTATCCTGCCTGCTGTGAAAATACGACAAAGAAGAAAAAAAGCAAACATTTTATATTATTGGGGAAAATATTGAATCTGTTAAAGATGGCATGTGCCGGGGCCCATTCAGATCAATATTACTGTCTAGTGTTAGATGTGTATTTACCTTGTACAGCTGTACTCCTATAAATATGGTTTAATGTATTATTGATAGTTTCAAAGACTAAGTGATCAAATATTTTTATGAAATGCAACAGTACGGATATAATAAATTTTGCTAAAATCTTGTTTACCTGTATGATATTCTGATATACTGTTAAATAAACTCTTGACAAGGTCTAAAGTTCATTTATAGCTCTCATTATACTCATGTCTGGTTCTCTGGGTATGAGCATTTATTTATTTATTCTAGAGGTTGGGGCAAGTTGTCACACAAGCATAAAGTTGTTTAATTGCTCTTTTAGTCTGTTTTAGTCCTTTATTTCCTTTTGTTCCTTTACAATATGCTCTGGATTGAATTGTGACAACTAGCCCCGGTTACTTCTTCGTGTTGTTCTCCAGACCACAAGGTGACGCATATTATACACAATATGTGAAAAACATTCAATGAAGAGGTCAAAAAGAAATATTGGAAACCAAACAAAAGCTAAACCACATAATAATGTCTGAAAAGCACAGAAACCTTCCTCCCTGGATGGTGAAACGTAACGTACAAAGCCGTAAAGACAATGAAGCCGTGAGGAAGAAAACTACAAAAAGGACAGCGAAGAAGCGACTCGAAAGGTAGGGACTGTGTGTCAAGAGTAGCATTTATAACGTTAAAGTGTTGTTTGTTTTTATGAAAAAAAAGACGTTTATACGTATATTTTTAGTGTCGTCACGTATTGGATGAACGAGAGGGAGCTCGTGGAAACAGCGCTCTGCCTTTTGAAGGATGATGAGGTAAACAGATTATCGATTATTAATTCGCATGTCGTCTTTTACACTTTTATTTGCAACAGACTTATTGATATTTCTCTCATGAATCGCAGACACGTGCCAGAGATGCAACGCGAGTCCCAGTGGAGGTCGGGATCATTCCGGAGACGGATGAAGACATGTCAGACCAAGATGAGCAGGACAGGACGTATGTTTCAAACATTGCAGAGCAAGAGACTGTGCCGTATGGAAACTGCGTGGAAGAAAGCACCAGTACAACAGCAGACCGCCATCCGAAACCACCTTCTGAGAAGCCTGATGTGGATTATGAGGCTCTTAAGCTTGTTAGAGAGATTTTTTTCACGTAAAGTTTTTATAATGCTCGCAAACATCGTTTTACCAATTATATTTTATCTTTAATCATCCTCATCTCATTGCAAATCTCCCTGTTTTTTATTTTCCTCTGTGGAGCACAAGAGGAGATGTTTTAAAGAATGTCCTGGCTGCTCTTTTCCACGCAGTTAGAGCCAATGCAGCATTCAACCTTCAAAAAAGAGGCCTAATGAGTCGGCCCCTCTTAAGTTTTTTTTTCAGGTAATGAATTATAATGACCTAGGGACTGTTGTTGTCTGGAATATGAATATCATTCAACCGTAATTTGGGACGGCATGAGGGCAAGATGTTTTTTTGGTAAATTCTTTTTTTACTTTATTTATTGCAAGCACTGCTTTTCTTCAGGGAATGAAAATCTTATGATTTGTATGGGCTTTTTTCATCAGGTTCATGCCTGAACAAAGGTGATTTCCGATTTGTTTTCTAAACCAGCTGCTAGAGTAAGAGTAAGAAGGCTTTGACAAAGAACAAAAGAGAATGTATATTTATTAATTTTAATTTAAAAAAGTGATTGGCACTATTCATTTAATGTAAAAGTTTACAGTGATGTCAAATATGGAGACATGATTTTATTTTGCTGCTCAGGACGAGACAAGAACAGACACATGGGCGATGCTTAAAAACACATTACAGGTGTGCAGGCGAATGCAAAACTTTATTTGGACTTTCAGGAGCCACACTGAATAACAGACAAAACATCCTGAACCTGGAGAGCTAGCTTCATGTTAAAAATCATGAATTCTGCGAAATACATCAACGTGTATCCATATGACTAATTTGTCTCCAAATAAAGGGTAAATGTTCTTCCAATTTAATCATTACAAGGACCTTATTTACCTTTATAGAACTAGGAAAGGCTTTGGCACAAGAAAATCTGCATCAAAGTGAGTGTTCAATATGCTTTAAACAAATTATTTCCCTTATAATTAAGCCATTAAACCCAAATATAATCTTGATTGTATGTGTCATTCGTCGGTTATTTAAAACATAATCTCTTAAATGCGCATTGACGCTAAACAATCTGTCCATCCTGAGGTGGAGACCTTGGCACTGGTTGGTGACGATCAATAATCCCAAATAAATCATAATACTGATGTGATGAATCGTGTCCTGATGCGGTTGTGTTGAAGTCACTGTAACTAAAACTTAGTTTTTTAATTTTTGAAAGGGAGTAATCATCCAGTCAAAGACAATCAAGCTAGAATTAAAATACCTGCTTTTAGAAAAATTTGATGAGTGCAGTAAGAAGTGACTTGAGTTTTTTTATAGTGACTGAATTGTTTTAAAAAGCTGCCTACTAATTTGAACTGGCCAAAATCACTTTTGCAGCCAGCATGCATTCTGAGTTTCTGCCCGTGTAACAGTTTTTGTGTCAGTGCTTAGAGATCTTTACAGTACCACAGATGACAACCATCCTCAATGTCGTGTATTAACAGAATCCTGAAACTTAGAGTGATTCGGATTGATAAGTGACTGAAATGAGCTTTAAATGTCATAAAGAGCCCAGCTAGTGTTCAGCATTCTCAGTTAGAAGAGGAGTCAGGCTGTTCACATGGCCATCAAAAACACTCATCTGAAAACAAGAGACAACAACGGTATCAGTGCTTGATTCCAAAATTATGAAAAAATGTAAACGCTACTACTACTACTACTTACACTCTTCGGTTTATAAACCCCCAGTTTAAAACGACAGCAGATCACGTCCACGCAGAAACCAACCAGATTGTGCAACATGCCTGCAGAAACAAATCATGATCGCTTCATATTTTATTTATTTTATTTGTTAGCAAATATTCTCTCCATTTACCAGTTGTTGAGAAAATGCCTCCTACGATTCCGCAGAGCCGCACGAGGAACTGCCACAAGGGCATGTGCTGCTCAGTCACCTTCACCATCAGCGAGCTGATGTCATATTTCATAAAGATCCCAGAAACCCCATGACTCCCCGCTGCGTGGTTTATCACTCGCTCCTAAAGCACAGAGAATTCAAACAAGGCATCAGTGATCATCCTTGGCCAGTCAGGCATACACAACGTACTTCACAGAGATAACTTTTTAAAACAGAACTTTGTAAAATGATGCAATCGTGCAAGTTTTATTTATAAGTTTAATTTAAACAACAGATGGTTATGAATATATATTTAAAGCTGTACCCGCTCAGTGACCGAATACTGGTGTGTGTCCGCTGACACCTTGTACGTCTGCAGTTTTGTGGGAACAATGGTAATGAAGTACTGGAACATTTGATTATCTAGAGAAACGTGGGGGAAAAAGGAATAAAATATTTCCCAGGCTTACCAGAAACTGAATATTTTATGCCGATGTAATGCTAAGATGGAACAATGATATTGAATTAGAAACTGACACTGGCAATAATTTAGAATTTTTATTTAAATATTAGAATTGTTTTGTATTCTATTTATATTTATTAGCACCGATAAACGATTAATTGCGTCCACAATAAGTTTTCGTTTCCATAATATATGTATGGATATTACTGTGTATATTTATTATGTATATACACACACACACACACAGTATATGTCTCTTAAATATTAACATGGATATACTTTTATATTCTTGTATTTTTTTATACATAAATATATTGAATATATAAACAACATATTTTTCTTAAATATATACACATCCATTAGTTTGTATTTATATTATATATATATATTGTATAAATTGTATTACCAGCATGAATGAATATGTAAACTGATAATATAATATTATAAAAACACTTTTAGACCTAAGATTTAACTATAATTTAATGGTTTTAAATATCATAATTTTTGTATATATTGTATATTTTTTACATATTGTCTAATATATATATATATATATATATATATATATATATATATATT
>JAUMHR010000090.1:8606166-8618470 GCA_032361145.1 Enteromius fasciolatus | reverse complement strand
TGATTTGTTAAACCAGTATAACTACAGTTCAGCTAGTATCAGTTAGTGTATATATATATACAGATTTCCCTGTAGATGTAAGACTGCACAGAGTCTTATTAGCATAGAAGCATGAATCACAGAGCTTAACACTGCATGTAATACAATTAGTTGACACAGACTGAGGTGTTTCACTTGAGCAGTCGTGTGATTTACTGGACACAGGAGAGAAGTGACAGTGGCAGCTCATCATTACTCACACTGACTCCTCAACAAGCCCACAGCCTCAGAAATACACAAACTAAACCAATGAAAGGATTTTCTGTCCCCAAATGCCTTCTAATAAAGACTTGATGGGAAGCAATCGGTTTAGGTACAGTGTCAAAAAATTTTAAAAGTCAAAAGCTCAAATACATCTGATATGAAAACATAAAACCCCAAGGATACAGTTTTTATATATACAGTATTGCCATGCTGTATTATATTTTATATTCAAATTTCCTCAGGTGTACCTTTTACAGGTGCCTGTGTTTGTTGGCAGATGGTGTATAAATGACAATTGAGCCTCATAACATCGGCCCACTGAACCTTGTGTACATGGTGTAAATGAAAAAATAACTTAATCTTGGAACATATCCTAAAAATACTGTAAACACTAGGTACTGCACACTATAAAAGTAGCATGGCTTACTAGGGAGTGTGTGCCACAAATACAGAACAAGGCTGTTGTGCACTGTCCGCATCTAGGTAGTGTGATTAAACACATCTGTATTTATGTGCTTCAGTTATTGTAGGAACTTGTAAAGTGGAGGGGGTTTATAGAATGTAGCCTACATACAGTGTCTATGTAGGTTATATACTGCATGCATTAAAAAGTATACTTTATATTGTTTTATTTTTTTCGTTTTTGAGACTCACCTTCAATCATGTATAAACAGAAGCGTCATGAAACAGAAGTCGCGCGTTGTTTCAGAAAGAGAGAGAGAGAGAGAGAGAGAGAGCAAATTCCTCCGCGCTGTACAGGTTATGAATATTTGGTGCTGAAACTTGAATTGAGCGGAAGAAAGAAAACATCGAGTTGCGTCGTGTCGTCTTTGTTTTCTTCTCAATAGCCATTACTGAGCAAGAGTTTCTCAAGTGACTGACATCTTATCCACAAAATAGGCGAATTAAATCTGTGTTCTGCAGAAAAACTATGGCTTTTATGTTAAAACACATGATAGGAGGGCAGCTGAAGGATCTTACCGGGGGTCTTGCTGAAGAAAAAGTAGAAGGAGAGAAGTCCGAAGCTGCAGCGAAGGGAATGACACAAGAAGAGTTCGAGCAATATCAACAACAGTTGGCGGAGGAAAAGTAAGATTCATCACTTTTATATCCTCCACTTGCTGTTTCATTGGCGGTTTGGTCAGTTTTTTTCTTCACCGTTTTAGTCAAATGTGTTTGGTTTCATTTGTGTATATATGCATAGTGTCCCTTCTATTATTACATTTAGTGAATGAAAGTATTTTTTAAATTTTTTGAAATAAAATACAAATTCCACTTCACAAACAAACAATAAATAAAGCACAAGTTCCTCACACAGACCCGGATGCACGTGAATCTTTAATAAGCACCTGAATGAATGTCACAATAATAATTATTTTTAAACACAGTCACTTGTTCAAATGTAATACAAGGAGATCTAGAGAAGGTCAATGTTTATCTCCAGCTTACTGTATTTCTGTGGTTGAATCAATACCGTGTGTCACCTTGCTCTCCAGAGCCATGTTTCTCTGGTTCGGCTTTGAGGACAGAGACTCCTCTGGAGAAATGCATATGCAGCTGTTTTTCTTCCTATATGTGCATTTTCATGAGGCGTTGTATTACATTGTACTAGACACAAAAAAAAAAATATATATATATATATATATTTTTTTTTTCCTTTTATATTTGTACTAAAAATTAAATAAAACATATTTAATATTTAATGTTTAACTGTAATTGTAAATATATATTTTAAACAAAATAAAATTAAATAAAAAAATATTGTTATTAATTGTGTTCTTTTTTAATATTTACTGTTATATATTAAAATATATTCACTTTTTTTTAAGTTTAACTGACTTTTATTTACCCACTAGGATGGAGCGGGATACCAGCTTTGCCCAAAAAAAAGCTGAGCGAGCCACAGTCAGGAGCCACTTCAGGGAAAAATATCGTCTTCCAAAAGTAAACACCAATTAATAAAATGCATTCTATGAACTATTGTAATTTGTTATTTCATTATTATCTACTACTTTTTATTACCAGAGTGAACTGGACGACACACAGATTCAGGCGGCGGCAGATGACGTGGAGTTGCCCACAGAGCTGGCCAAGATGATCGCCGAAGACAACCAGGAGGAGGAGCACAAGCAGTCCGTCCTGGGTCAGCTGACCAACATTCAGAATGTAGATATTGACCAACTTAAAGAAAAGGCCCAGTCCACCATCGAAGACCTTAAACAGTCTGCTGAAAAGTGTGAGGTCATGTGATACAGAGCTGGACTGCTGATGGAGGTTCTAATGTTTCCTGATATATAATATAGGAAATAAATCTGATCCATGAACAGGATTCCTATAATAAGATCTCTGAAACTCTGAATCATGAAAGACAAACTCCTACCCAAAGCCAAGCAATCATTTATAAATAAAAAGTGTGTTTGGTGATATCGCAAATAATATTTGCTTCACTGTATACTTGTTACACTTTATCATAATTGTGGCTAAAGGCAATAATTATCAGTTAATAACTTAATACTTGTTGTTCTTCAGTGTTTAAAATGTTAAAATATCCAGATTATCCAGAAATACAGTATTCCAGTCTGCTAAATGCATATTGCTAATATGTATTAATAAAAGGTATAAAATACTCAGTTGTTTAAATTATGCTTAAATAAAAAAATATGTATTTGCTCCTTATATGTACTCAATGTATTGATGTATTTATGTGCAGTGTGTATATATAACGTACGTTAATGTTTTTTATTGAACACTAAATATAAACAGTCATCGTTTATTTCTCTGTTTTGTGTATATGCTTTTTCTATGTAAGTCAGTGTTATTAATACTCATTAAAGTGAATTCAAATAAAATATGTTATTCCAATTTATCTCAGCTAGTTGCCAACATTTGTCATTTTCAGGTACTAAAATAGCTAAAGCTAAAATAAATTATTCAGACACATGACCAAAGAAGTACCACAACTAACGTTAAAACCAACCTTTGCTGATATGGGAACCATCGTTAGAGGTCACTGTTGTCTAAGACTTATTTCTGTAACGCATCGCTGGTGCATCAGGAAAAACATTCCGTCTCCATGTGTCAAAATTAGTTCATCTCCGTTTCACCCGCAGGAGTCATAATTCACATTTCATAAAGTGAACGAAAACTGAGATGGATACCGAAGCGGATGTCTTCTATCGTCAGCTGCCGAAAGTGGTAGGAAAAACATTTGACATCCATTAATAAAACAGACGTTATTCTTTAATGAGCAGTGTATGTAAATGAATTAATTCAAGTAATTTACTAAACACTTATTAAACTGATTCAGGAGTTACACGCACATCTCAATGGCTCTGTCAGTTTTGAAACGATGGAGACGCTTATGAAGCGCAAGCCGCATCTGAACATCGAGCACAGCATGACGGCCATCCGCCGCGGACAGCGCCGGTCACTGGACGAGTGCGTGTCAAACACTACACCTCACACTGACTGACTACAGTAATTACACATTAGTTATGTCATTTAGTTTATTTGTTAAATGTGTTTCTACATGTAAAGTTTTTTCCCTGTCATGTGACTTTTTGTTATTTTGTTAACTTTATTTTATGTGTTGCGCTAATTTCCATGTGGTGTGGCTTGTTGTGCTAATTTTGTTATAGTTGTGTTGTTCAGAAGCTCATGTAGTAAGTTACCTGGGTACTATTTTATGACTTCTAATAATACCACTCATCTCACATACTATTTTGTGCCCACTATGTGCTACAGAAGTACACATATTTGGATCCAGTGAATGTTTTTGCTAACTAGACAAGTGTACTAAATTTGTAGAGCACACTAAGTATACTAATAATAGTGTGCTACACCTAGTCCTGATATCATTTCGTTTGAATACAAATAAACTATTCTTAAGTCAGTGTATTTCCCTAACAGGTGTTTTCAGGTGTTTAAAGTGATTCATCAGCTGGTTGATTCAGAAGAGGACATATTAATGGTAATGGCTTACGCACGTCCTGGTTTTGCCAAATTCGATGTGTCCCTGTTGACCCTAAAATAACCTTTTAATGCAAAAATATAGTCTTCACCATATCTATACACCTAAACCTAACCTTACCCATGAGTAATGCCTAAAATAATGGGAAATGATAGATGACTGACACTGATGTACAAGAGCTAAGCACTGATTGTAAACTTTACAAAAACTGTGAACTGTTTTTTCAAATCTGATTGGTTAATCTCAATGTTGACCCAGGGGCATGTTGCACTTGGTAAAATTAGGTTTGCGAATGGCTTACTCAGCACTTTATTCTTTTGCATCTATAATAATAAATTAACAACAGCATTATGATTATCAAACAGGTTGCCAAAGCGGTCATTCAAGAGTTTGCGGCAGATGGTGTGAAATATTTGGAGTTGCGTAGCACGCCACGGGAGGTGACTGAAACGGGTACTGGAAGTGTTTTATATGTCAAACATGCATTAGCAGCTCATTTCTGCTTTTGTTGACATTTCTTTTTGTCACTAAAAGGTCTCACTAAACAAAGATACATTGAAACTGTGCTGGAAGCCATCCGGCAGTGTAAACAAGAGGAAGTTGACATTGATGTCAGGTAATTTCCAGGCGTTAATTATAGGTAACAACCTGTTTCT
Source organism: Enteromius fasciolatus (assembly GCA_032361145.1). Lineage (NCBI taxonomy): Eukaryota > Metazoa > Chordata > Actinopteri > Cypriniformes > Cyprinidae > Enteromius > Enteromius fasciolatus. The sequence goes on along the minus strand of JAUMHR010000090.1, from coordinate 8,613,601 downwards.
TTTATGGTCACCTGCTGTGGTTTTGAATGTTTGAACAGGTTTCTCGTAGCCGTGGACCGCAGACATGGGCCTGTGGTTGCCATGGAGACAGTGAAGCTGGCGGAGGACTTCCTGCTTTCCAGTGATGGAGTAGTAGTCGGACTTGACCTCAGTGGAGACCCAAAAGTGAGTTCAGATAAACTGCAGTTAACTTGTTACTCAACTTGTTGCTTCTGTCGGCATTCTCCATATCTTTGATCTTACAGGTCGGTCATGGAAAAGATTTTCTCTCTGCACTTGAAAAAGCCAAGAACTGCGGCCTGAAGCTGGCACTACACCTCTCAGAGGTCAGAGCACATTTGTTTATGTTGGAATTATGTTTTACTTCCAACATAACCTAGTGCTAACCTAGTTAATCACAATTAATTACATCCAAAAGAAAATATATACATCTGCTTGTGTATTTATATATATATATATATATGCTGTAATATACGCAACACACACACACACATACATTATGTAAACGCAAACTTTTATTTTGTATACGACTAATCGTGATGGCAGCATATACATATGGTTTACTCAGGTTCATGTGTATTTCAGGTTCCTTCTCAGAGAGAAGAGTCTGAGCTGCTGTTGAACTTACCTCCTGATAGAATTGGCCACGGAACCTTCCTACATCCTGAGGTGGGCGGGTCTGACAGTCTTGTGGACAAAGTCTGCAAACAAAATATTCCTATAGGTAAGAATCTTCCATTGTACTTTCAAAATTACATACTTTGAATAAAGATACATTTATATTATTAACTATTTAATTCCAAAACAACATTCTTGAACTTTAAAGAATTACTTTTAAAAAAATTATTTTCTTATTATTTCTTTTTCTAGTTTTCCATCATATCATTGTTTCCAATTCCATTAGTCAGGCAAAATAGAACTTTGAACTGAACTTTAATTGTTTTTTTTTAACCCTAATTTACTATTCTCTTTTTTACTTTTCTTTTTATTAGTTTTCTTTTATTATTTATTTTATTTAATTTCTTTTTTTCAATTTCAATCGTATTTCCAAATTATATGCTTGAGTTTTAATTAATTAATTTTTAACTTGTCTAATATTTTAGTTTTTATTTCATTAATTTAAATGAATCTTTTATAAGGTTATAATTAATTAATTAATTATAATTTAATTCTAAATTTTGCTTATTCTTTTTTAATTCCAAAATCATATACTTGAATTTTAACAAATTATATATTCATGTATAAACTATTTTATTTTTATTTAATATCAATATTAACTAATAGCACTTAACCAAATAACTAATTAACTAACTGTCCTGTCATAATTCTCAAATTACATGCTTGAACTTTAAATAATACGTTCTAAAATTTATTTTTAATTAAATGGAACTGTTTTTAATTGCAGAGATTTGTCTGACCTCTAATGTGAAAGGTAAAACGGTGCCTTCATATGACAAGCATCAATTCCAGTACTGGTATAAGAGAGGACATCCGTGTGTTCTTTGCGTGAGTACTTTTTCCACACCATTTTGCAGTTCAGACCCTTTATCCTTGTAAAGCCTGACATATGAAACAATAGTCTGAAAACTTTTTGCAATGGCACACAATTTAGACTGCAATGGCCAAAATGTGAAATTTTGATATAACAGACTACTATAAAATGCATATAATCTTCTAATAACACGGCAAGTTTTGATCATCATTTAAAGGCCCTAGAAATGTAGGTATTGTTTGTTTAAATGTAAACTTTTTTTTTTAAATGTCGAGTTAGAAAATAACAAGATGCCTGTTCCTCCTCCTGTCCCGTCAGACGGATGACAAGGGTGTGTTCTGCACGGATCTCTCTCAGGAGTACCAGCTGGCGGCCTCCACCTTTGGTTTGACTCAGGAGGCCGTGTGGATGCTCTCCCAGCAGGCCATCGGATACACCTTTGCCCCCGAGCCAGTCAAACAGAGGCTGGAGAAGAAGTGGGTGGAGCTCAAACAGCAGATCCTCCAGTGAGGAATGACAGCTGGAAAACTTCACCAACAGTCCTACCTCAGTGTTTGTCGAAACGGTGGTTTGTCCAACACGAAAGCCATTTATAATGGTTTCCTCCTTTTCAAAGCACTGCATTACTATCTGAACTGATACATACATGTTGTATGAGACACCATGGACTGTTTAAATTAAACTGATTTTAATATTTAGAATTGATTATTGAGGATTGGTATTGTTTATTAATACAACAGCATTAAATATAAGTTTATTAATTACACAACTCAAGTGATTTATTTCGTTTTACATTTTCAGCATAAGCAGTTGTACTCAATAAGAAATACTTCAGTAAATACAGTAAATAAGTCGTAAGCTGTATTATACTTTACCAAGCGAACGTGTTTACCACAAGAGGGCAGCAGTTCATTCGAAACCTTCTTGTTTTAACTGCAAAGCAAGAACGGCTGAAAAGATATATTTCTCTCCTGGATATCGGTACACAGCTCGTGTTGAATGATAGATTTGATCTTTAATGGCTGCTGTGGTCGGACAGTCTTTATATAACCTTAGAGATCTCTGGTGCTAGAGCTGAAAGTGTTTGTGAGAGCTTTGCACACAGTTAACCTCTCAGTATCTAATGGCTGTGAACACGCTTTGAGAAGACAAAAGAAACGGAGCCATGAATCTCCAACACACTGTGGTTTAGCCCTTTTATTTTAGGCTTTTGAGGGGAATCTATAGCGACGAGGAAGGAATGGACCCCATTGCGCCCGGTTGGGCACTTCACCTCAATTGATTTCTCCTGTGGTTTCCTTTAGGGGTCCTACATCTGTAATAGTATCTTGTGTGTGTGTGATACAGGGTAAAATCAATGTCAAAGTGCATTTTCGGGTCTCTAGTCTACAGTAGCTGGTGTTACATTAGCTGGCTACTTGTCGTACCTTTTACTTTTTCGTTAGAATGTTTTGGGTTAGGGTTAGATAGGGTTAGTTACATTTTTTTACAGATACATTAAATTGATCAAAAGTGACCATAAAGACATTTATAATGTTACAAATATGCTGTTCATTTGAATTTCATGCCATTCACCAAAAATCCTTAAAATGCAGTCAAGCACAGTTTCCATGAAAATATTAAGCAGCAGAAAGTATCAGCATATTAGAATGAGTGATGATGCATAAATTCAACTTTGCATCACAGAAATAAATTGGATTTTAAAATATATTACATTTGAAAACAGTTGTTTTGAATTGTAATAATGTTTCACAATATTGCTATTTTTACTGTATTTTGGATCAGATTAGTGTAAATCATTTTAGTGTACAAAAAAAACTCAACCCCAAGCATTCGCCCTCAAAGAACATTTTCACATGTTATTGCCCTCAGCTAGTCTGCAACTACTTTTTGTGCTGTTTTTACAAAAACAGGCACCTCCTATTGTACCTTTTAACATGTCACCTTTCTCTTTCAATCACTTGTAGCTTTGGGCCTCTTTGCCCAGCGGATGTAAAGTTCAAAGGTCAGCTCATTCAGTCAATACACAACACCACTCGTATTGTCATCTTTGTCCGTGACACCTGCACAAATGAGGTCACATATTAGTTTTTTGTTGTTCAGCACATTCGTCTGTGTGGAAAACTTGTATTGGGTAGGTTTTAATCAGATTGAACACCTCAAGGCAGCACGTCACACTTATTTAGTAGCTTCTGATTAATGCAATATGTTACTGCATGTAACAATAAGACCGATGACATTGTTAATGACCTAATGGTGTTTACACCCTGCCAGAGTTGCCCATTCTCGTTGTTCATAGTGGAGGTTGACTATTTTATTGGTTTGCTCTTTTTTTTCTTAATTATAGCAGTAGCTTTGAATTCTTTGCAAAACCTTTGAGAGGTGTGGTATCACATTGTTAGATGTGATAATTTCTTTTCTTGGCTAAAACAGCCACATGACGCTGGCAGCTGCCCAGTGAGATATTCCACAGAGGCGTATTTCCTTCACAAGGCCTCTGTTATGCTGCTTCTGTTTGTAAAGCATATTTGACAAGCTGGTAATGATGCCAGACACATACAAACTACAAAGCTCGTCTTGCTGATGTCATCTCAACAATGCCCAGATGCATTTGCTGTGTAGAGCAAAAGCAAAGGGTTTTTTATTGTTTGAAAGCAGCAGAGTGCTCAAGTTTTTCTGCTTTCAGGAAGACATGAAGCCGTGAGAATGCACTTATGCACAAAGCTGTCTGAGAGCTTGCTCTGTGGTTATTATTATTTTTTATGTTGTTGATGTGTAAACTTATCTTTTTAAAAAAAGATCTGATGAGAACAGGATCACTATATCTGACAAGGCAACACGTTCCTGAAAGCTGTTACTCTCCTATCCCACAGAAGGACTTTAATATTCAACAAATTCTCTCTAGTGATGTCTAATCTCATTTGTTTCATATACTAGAAAGCGTTTTGGTCTGATGCAAAAAATTGCAGATATACAGCAGGGTCATCAAAAGGCAGCACAACGGGTTTCTGGAATCTGTTACCTTCTCTGTTGCACACAGAATTTCTTTAATAATACACACATTCTCTCCTCTGTTCTGTACAGTAGAGATCATTTTGGTCTGATGTGAACAATTTCAGACATGCCTTATACCAAAATTTGTTGCCTCTTCTATTTCACACAGAATTGGTTACATTAGTAATGCACAGTATAATTTTCTCTATTTCATACTCTAGATTTTTTTATTCTGAGACCTTACAGCTCACAATGCATGTCAGAGCAAATGAGAATCATGAGGAACTGCCTGAAGAGCTCAGAGACTCTCAGATTGGGGCAAGGCACAGATCTGGCCATGGTTACAAAAAATCTCTGCTGCACTTAAGGTTCCTAAGGATTCCATAATCCTTAAATAGAAGATGTTTGGGACGACCAGAATCCTTCCTAGAGCTGTCCGTCCTGCTAAACTGAGCTATCGGGGGAGAAAAGCCTTGGTAAGAGAGGTAAAGAAGAACCCAAAGATCACTGTGGCTGAGCTCAAGAGATGCAGTCGGGAGATGGAAGAAAGTTGTAGAAAGTCAACATCACTACAGCCCTCCACCAGTCAGGGATTTATGGCAGAGTGGCCCGACTGAAGCCTCTCCTCAGTGCATGACACATGAAAGCCTGCATGGAGTTTGATAAAAAAACACCTGAAGGACCAAGATGGTGAGAAATAAGGTTCTCTGGTCTGATGAGACCAAGATTCTAAGCAGTATGTGTGGAGAAAACCAGGCACTGTCAACAAATCAGATAAAACCGTGTAACAGGTTAGCAAAAAATCTGTTACTCTCTTCTATTTCATAAAGAATGGCTGTAATGTAGCCTAAATATGTCCTGGTGACGTCTCATATCATTTGTTTCATACTTTAGAAAGCATTTTGATCAGATGTAACAATCCTTTGTTTGATACTGTAGAAATGATTGTGATCTGATGTAAACAGTTGGAGGTATACAGCAGGGTCACCAATTCAGATAAGGAAGCGTAACAGGTTAACAAAAAATATGTTAACCCCTCTATTTCATAAAGAATGGCTATAATGTAACCCAAATTTATACTGGTGATGTGTAATATCAATTCCTTTACACTCTAGAAAGCGTTTTGTTCAGTGTAAACAGCTGCAGATATACAACAGGGTCACCCAATCTGACAAGACAGCGTAACAGGTTACCGAAATCCATTACCCTCCTCTACTTCACACAGAATGGGTTAGATGTCACACAACATCCCACTAGTAATGTCTAATCTGCTCATACTCTGTTTCATACTCTAGAAAGCATTTTAGTCTACTGTGAACACTTGCAGAAATACAGCTGGGTCACCAAATCTGAAGAGGCAGCGGAACACCTCTCTATTTAATAAGGTAAGTGCAAATCGGTTTATGATTGGTTGCTTGATTTTCAGTTCACAAAGAAAACAGCTATTCAAATAGATGGTCATTTGATTGGACAGAATATTCTTAATCAAATTAGCACAACATTCAACCTGCGTAATCATAAATCCCGTATACTGCATTTAATGTGTGGTTTTACTGCTGGATTGGAAGATTATTATTAAAAAATTACATGTTGCAAGCGCACCCACGCTGTTCCTTCACTTCAGAGTTGCCCAGGGTGATGATTTGTTTTGAAACAACCTTGCAAAATGAGCAGCAAGCAGAGGTGTCTTGAGAACGCCTTGGCTGCCCTTTCAGGGTCCTTAAAGTCACTGTAGCATGTAATTGTGGCAGGAGTGCCAGCGAAAGAGAATTGGAAGGTAAAATGTATTGGTGCAAACTGGCTTTTCAACAGTAATAGATGCTTCTTAATAAAGGCTGAGCAATTTAGTTTTTCAATAACAATCCGGTTTTCACGCAGGTAATTGACCCAGTGGTATAAACGTGGAGATATTGTATGCACAGTGACATGCGAAGGTTTGGGAACCTTGCAGAATCTGTAAAAATGTGAACCATTTTAGTAAAATATTTTAAAATAATTTACATAAAAGATGTTTACATATCCACAAGAATAGAAAAATAGCTGAAATTATTCAAATAACCCCTTCAAAAGTTTAAGAACCCATGTGTGTATTTTTGTAATGCATTCATGAGTCCCTTGTTTGCTCTGAACAGTTAAACTGAGCACTGTTCTTCAGAAAAATCCTCCATGTCCTGCAGATTCTTCAGTTTTCCAGCGTCTTTTGCATATTTGGACCCTTTCCAGCAGTGACTGTATAATTCTGATCCATCTTTTCACAATGAGGACAACTCAGAGACTCAAACTAAAGGCTCAAACATTCACTGATGCTCCAAAACTTTGTCATTAATCACTTACCGCCATGTCGTTCCAATCCCGTAAAAGGTTATTTCGTATTTGGAACACTATTTAATATATTTTGGATAAAAACCGGCAGGCTTGTGAATGTCCCATTGACTGCCAAATAAATAACACTGTCAAGGTACAGAAAAGACATCATCAAAATAATGATTCTGCCATATGAGGATTTTTGTATAAGAAAACAAAAATTATGGCTTTTTTACGATTTGTCTAAATCCCCAGTGACGTGTAGGTTTAGGGGCGGGGTTAGGTGTAGGTCATTTGCACAAATTCATAAAATTTGCAACTTATAAAATCTGCACGATTTAGCAAAAATTTTATGGAGTTTTTATGGATTTTAGTGAAGTCGTACGAATGAGCCACCTAATAAAAAATGTACGAATTGCCGTGAGACTGGGCTGGAGCATCAAATGCAGCTTTTATGAGTTTGTATGAGTGATTAGTAACAAAATGTTTATGTTGGAGTGGAGTTACCCTTTAATAGCTAGGGCGTGAAAACCTTTTGAATTTGAATTTTGAATCCACGCTTTTAACCCCACCTCTTCTTGCCGATTGGTTGGCCGAAGTTTGTTTGCGCGCATTAAACCCCACCTCTTCTTGCCGATTGGTTGG
>JAUMHR010000090.1:8586190-8600970 GCA_032361145.1 Enteromius fasciolatus | reverse complement strand
ACAAAAATATCTTGTACTCAACCATTCTTCTCCTGTGACTTGCGTCTTCTGCCATTTTAGAGAATAGTAGTTCGTAAGCGTATGCTTTTCTCTAGACACATGTGCATGCTTTCACCCGGATGTAAACAAGGCTGATTACGTCAAATATACGTTAAAGCTTGCGTATGCGGTGCGTTGAGCATGGCGGATGACGTAAGTCACGCGAGACGAGTAAATTGTTATTTTTGTTTTATTTGTGCAAAAAAGTATTCTCGTATCATCTCAAAAGTGAGGTTGAGTCACTGATGTCACATGGACTGTTTTACCAATGTTTTTGCTGTGTTTCTGGACCTAGGATCATGTATTACTGTCTATGGAGGAGCAGACGGCTCTCTGATATCATCAAAAATATCTTCATTTGTCTTTTGGGTTTGGAAAGACACAAGAATGTTTTTGGGTGAACTAACCCTTTAAGTGGATCTTAACATCCATGTTTATCCACTATCCACTAGTTTAGTAAACCAAGTCTTGGATTAAACCACTCAGTTTATATGGATTCACCTTTGACTTTTTTTTATTGGATCTTCTACATTGTGATTACCTGGACAAAACCCCTCATGTATGGGCATTACTTGGATTAATGAGGTTTTATTGTTTTGAATGACAGGAGATCAGCTTATGTTATACCTTCCAGGAAGTAAACAGAGTCAGTTTTGGTTAAAATGGAAATGTGTTACTATCGCAAATGATCTTTTATTCTTGTTGTTCTACAGATATTTAAACCATTGCAGTAACTGCTGCTCATAAAGGTGTTTTAGTAACTTTTAAGTAAGCCTGCTGAGATATCATCTTGGGCTGCCATGTCAATGGTTACGCTCAAGTAAAGGACCTTGAAGAAAATGTCCCATATTGCCTTTCATTTTGGACTGGAGAAAACTTTAGGGCTGTGGGGACTGAGCAAGACCTGAATCATAAGATCAATATTCCTTTGTCTATATTCTGCAGTGAATAAAAAAAAAAACAATTGGTTATCTTGTGGGCAGCGAGGTGAAATGTATTGCTGTAAGGAAAAGAGAGCACTACCTCATGGTGACAGTGAAGAAATGAAATGATGTAAACTGACAGTAATTTATAAAACAATCAATATGTGCCTTCAGGATAGAGTAGCACAACAGCCTCCGGTACATCATTTAATCCATTTGGTGGTAGAAGTCTATTGTTTTAGAGTTGCTGAAGTCGATAGACAAAATAATGTCATAAATAAAATTTGATCGACAGGAGAAAGGTTAATCTGCATTGTGTTATAGACTTAAATAAATTGTTAATGCAACAAAATAAATTAATAAATAAATACACTGTTGAATGGGTTTGCTATGTATTCTCATACCTTGGTAAAATAGGGCAGTGCTGCACAATGATATCATAAATTCACAATGTTCCTTTAATCTCTGTTAGTCCCCAGAGTCGGAATTTATTTATGGACTGTATATTTATTTATAGACTCCTGTCCACCGTCACCCAGTAAACAAGCATAGAAGAGTGTGTTTGGATGACGTAAGTGTTATTTTAATATCACTGAGGTTCTATTATAATTTTTGTTAATATTAAAAAATATATTTTAGATATAAAAAGGCAAGTTTGTTTGATTTTTAGCATATTTATTAGTTATTAAATTTTTTATATTTGTCTATATAGTTTTATCTTTAGTATTACTTCTTCTTTTCCAGTGTTAGTTTATATGCCATTAATCATCATTGTCATTTATTTGTTTTTATTATATATTTTTTAATAGTGTGGGTACAACATATAATCTGAATATTTATAAAATTATATAATTCTTCACATATAATTAATGTATATTCAGAATAGTTGTTTTGATGAAACGTTGATGTTTATATTTCAATGTATTTAAGATGACGTGACAAAATGACAAAATGACAAAATACTATGATCAAGCTTGGGCTTTTAAAATATTTATTTGTAACATTTCTAAAATTTTTTAATAACTTTAACACGATGAGGCTATATGATAACTATAAATATTGTTTCAAAAAATAAATATTTAAAAAAAATTAAATTAGAGTAAATAAAGAACGGAGACAGAGAAATGTTTTTAAAAAAAGAGATCAAAGAAAACAAAAATATTTTCCAGTGTATTAAAACTAATGCGGAAAGCATAAGCAATGTGCCATTTAATGTCTGTTGATGCATGATATTTCTGAAAGTTACTTAAACATGTTACCCAACTAAGACATAATGACCTTACTAGAGCGATTCTGCTGATGAAGTCGATGCATACGACCCGAAATTAATTCTATCGTGTCTTACAAAACATGCCAAACTTGAGCTTCGCCAGACTTTGATGGGTTATTACAGAAGCTGTTGCTTGGCAATATCAGCAGCAGCATCGGTGTCCCTAGAGAGCGCGCGAGAATAGAAGCACAGGATGCGCACGCCCAACACACGCGAGCGCCGCGCGAGCGTTTCACATCTCCCCAAGCCCCGCTGCCAGCCGTTTTAAAGTTACACTCCGACAGCAGATAGGCGTTTTATCGCGGGCTACGTTTCATTTACGTGACATGCTTCAATTACTAACTCGCTACTGAAATTTGAACCACTGAATTCAGCCAGCCCAAACGAAGTGGAGCGCCTACAGCGGCACATTTCAGCCTTATGAAGATTGTCGAGGTAAGTGTTGCGTGTGCTAACGGTTTATTCTTACAGCAAAGAGTAGAAATAGATCCTCCAGGCCAGACATTTGAGCTTCAAAGAGGTTAGAAAGTACGAATGTCCGAGTCTGGACTGCGGTGCTGAGGAGAAGTGAGTGAGGAGACAGACATTGTGAGAAGAAGTGGAAACGCAGTCAGTATCGGTAGTTAGGCTGGCAAGTACTTATATTGTTTGACTGTAGGGCAGTAATGTTGCTTAATTCGATGGGTTGTTCAAGTGGAAATGATGAATGTCACTTTAACGAGTTGAACAAGTCGGCTTTCTAAGCATCTGTTGGACTGAAGTCTGACTCAGGCAAGACTGTGTTTTTAAACGATGCTTGTGTGTTTATTTTCAATTGGATTAAAAGGGGTAAATATTAAAAGTCTGTCTTCGACTGTCTCCGTCTGACTTCCGTCTGAATAAGAACCCCCCTCAAAAAGCATCAGTCATTCACCATTTAATCTTTTTCTCCATAAAATAAAAAGTGAATGGACTGCAAAAAAATCCGTTAGAATGACAAGAGTTGTCATTTTTGGGTGTACTGTCTCTTTAAGAGAATTTCGTTTTTGCATTCAAATTCACTTTTGAAAGTTCTTTTGGAAAAAGAGCGTAAATTTTTTATTGCCCGTCACAGTTGGAAATAAGCGCCGTGTGTGCTGTTCTGTCTGTTCAACAGATGCCACATCCATCACTGTGATGTTCATGATATAACTCACACCTTTTCAGAGGTGTGCTTCACTGTCTCATACAGATGGCTTTTGAGGCAGAAAGAGACATTCCTCTTTTTCATTCTGTGTAGGACTGTGAAAGGGAAGATTTAAGAGATCTTCACTCTGATTCCTTTGAATTATTTCTCGGCAGGCTATAAATAGGATGGTGACATGCCCCCACCAGCTTCTAGTTAAGAAATAGATGTGCACAGAGGACAAAACCTAGCACATGTGTTTTTTTAACGATTAACGAGTGGTTGATATTGATATAATACGTTTTTTTACCTGGCATTTTGCATTAGATGCATTGTGTCATAAATCTTCCTAAAAAGCTTTCATAAAAATAATTTGATGAAATGAAATTACTGCTGAATTTTTAAAATTACATTTCACTTTATTTACCCTTATTTTTCTAAAAATAAATAAAACAAAATATACGGGTGAACGAGGGGCCATGTATTGGAGGATATAAAACATAAATGTAAAGCTTATTGTAAAAAAAAAAAGTTTAAACTGTATATTTTTTTAAATAAAATGGTTTAATGGTTTAGATCTAAAATTGAATATGCATCAACACAAATATTAGTAAGTAATTGTATTGCACATATGTTTGCATATGTGATGTTTTGTTTGTGGTTATACTATTGAAATGGATAGTATTTTACTATTATGCTTTGTCTCCGTTCACTTTAACTGCTGCCTTTTAAGCTTAATTTTTACTGAATCCAAAATATTTCTTTAAAGTCACTTTACATAGCTGATCTATCAAATCTATCTCTCTAATCTATATATTAAAAATATATATTTAGGTTTAATCTTTAATCTGGATCATCAGCTATTCACCCAGCGAGTGAATTATAAATGTCAGAGATCCTCTTTTCCCCCACAAGGGGATTGCTTTGATTGGCTGCCCAACATTTGGTTATTACAGGATCACTATGTCTAGTAACCGTTTCTTCTGTATTTCACCCTGGCCTGTACAGAGGGTTATTTTTACTTCCAGTGTCATAGAAATTGCCTATATTATAGCCTCCTGAATTCTGTGGAAATAATACTTGTGGGACAACTCATGCATTTTTTAGCATTATACTAATGGATGTTTGCTGTTTGCAGAGGCCGCAGAGAGTCGTAACATTTTAAAACAACCACTTAAGAACAGAAATCACTTTGGTTTCTGTTTTGGCTGTACACTCGGTGCGTTTAAGATGACGGGATCCTAGTTGTTTTCCATCATACACTGTAAATATGTTTGTGGTGCATACTTTTTGAATTGTCATTATCTTTTGCTGCTTTTTGTTTGTTGTAGACCAAACATATTAACAGTATTAGTTCTCCTTAGGTTCAATTCGCTGTCATTGCCATTGTTTATTTAAAAAAAAAAGAACTGCACAATTAATTATAAAAGGGACGGAATTGGCAACATTTTATTTTACTTATTATTTTTAATAATAATAATTCCTATTATTATTCTAATTTTTTTTAAATGTACATTTGTAATTCACAATTTTGGCCACAGCGAACGTACATTTTCTAATTCTCAATTTTCAAATTTAAACATGATTTTTTTTTTTTAAATATCAGAGTTTCTCCCAAATCGTGCAGCCCTTCCAAAGACTTAAATCTGTTGTGTTTTCTTTATCTGTAACTATGGAGGTAATGAATTGTTATTAAAACCTCACAGGGCTCAGTGCACGTTATTGACTTCTGTAGTGCTACAGTAATTGAATGATTTTCACAGACATATGATGCATGTTGTATTCAAAAGTGGACTAGTAACTCAACAGTATAATATCAATTTATCTTCTCAGAGCACTGCAGTAATTACTTAGACAGCAGTTCAGCCCTGCTTGACGGAGTATCACTTTAATGTTTTGTAATAGCTGCAGAGAATCCAAACTGGAATTACACACTCACACACACATTCTAACGCAAGTCTTCACCAGCTCTTCAGCCCCACACACCTCGCACCCACACAGTATTCCTCTGTGAGCCTCATGACAGACTCTGCTGTCTGAATGTCAAGGACAAAATCAGAAAGCTCCGAGAGAAGGTAAAAAGACAAGTTCTCACTCTTTATGATTAGTCAGGCCCTGAGAGGATGAGGGGTTTGACATTCAAAAGATCTGCTCGTCACACTGTCTGAATGGAATATAGGCTGGTGACATAGGCGATGCAGGGTAAAGCTATGAAGACTGCTATGTGTAGATCTTCCAATGCATATCTTATATTTTTATTCTTAAATAATTCATTTAAACATGCTCTCCTTATATATAAAATTGGGCCCTGCGTGTGTGTGTGAGAGAGAGAGACAGAGAGACACAAGTCAACACAACAATTTGTGTTCAAATTTCACTTGTCATTTCATTACGCTGTAGAAGTGTTAAGACAATGTTAATTCTCAGATGTCATAAACGTAAGGAATATTGCATTGGATTATATCACGATTATACAAAGCCCCGCCTCTCTTAGTTACTGTTGCTCACTTGTTGAACAAACAAACTCACTGTCTTACAATGACAGCTGTCGGTGTAAAAACCTTGTCCCAAGAAGATAAATTCACAGAATGACCACCTCTCATTCAGGAGCATTTAAGTTCTACTAAGGGATATCTGAAAGTTTTTTTTTACAGATCACAATGCATGGTGAAGAGGTCTTCTTACACTGATGATACACAGGGGACTCTTTAAGCAGTTTTGCTGGGCAAGTTTTTTTGAGCAATGATGCTTGGACGCTTGGATGGGTAACAAACTTTGCAGGCCTGTGTCTCACCTGACGGCAACTCTGCCCAAAGTTTCCCCAGCAACATAGCTCAAATACTTGCCCCGTGTATCATCAGCCTTTTAGTCATCATTACAATGCCTTATGTCTTTGTTTAGTGTTTCATGGTTTTGTTTTGCTTTCGTTTTCCTGGTGCCATGGAATGACCAGGCTCTAAAGACTTTGTTTTGGCTGGGGCTGGATCGTCATCTCGCGGGTCAGTTCTCCTTCTCCAGCCATCAAGGTTCCCTTGCTCAGCTGATGGCATGTCTTCGCCTGAGTGTTCATACACAACGTGACAGAATAATCTCAGATGACAACATTCAGGATCAACAATGTTTACTGTAAGATTGAATTCATTTACATTTAACTAGTTTAATATTGAGAGGCACTTAAATGTACTGTAGATGTTTATGTGCTTTTTTGCCCTGCGCTGTACACAGTGTGAGAACAGTTAGCTGTTTATGATTGTATGTTAGCATGGACTAACTAACTTTAACGTTTGCTAGTTTTAACCAGAGATCCCTTGCTGAAGCACAAGATGACATTAACATTCTGCTTGAGCAGATGAAAACTGCAACTTAGTGAGAGTATGACAATCAGTAAATGAATCTTGAATAATACAATAAATTCCATTGCCAGTCTTCTCAGGATATCTGTTTTACAAGTGGCTCATCTGCACGATACACATGGTTTTAAAACAGCTTGAAACAATAAAATTTGTTTTAATTTGTAATTTTTCGTGCAAGCGTGCATTTTATGTTAGATGTGCGGTATTTGTGTCTGTAATGCATTAACAAAGTCATAAGACACCAAAGTGTGCGTCATTAGTGGAATGCTCCAAGAATAGATTTCCTGCCATTTAGAACCATACATTCAGATGGCTTCATATAGCAGTGCTCACTTTGTTTTTGCTAATTAACGCAACGACTGAAGATCAAGCATAATGCAATGTGTTTTCCACTGTCATGGCAACCCACATAAAGGGTAAATACAAAACCCTTTCCTACCTACCACAGCAAAATGTGTTAATGCGTTAATCCGCAAAATTGCACTCCTTTCGTTTTTGTTTTTTGGAATTTTAATTTGTAAAATTATTTAACATTTATATTAGGGGGGAGAAGAAACTGACTTAGACCAGCAGCGATATATTTTTCGCTTAAGGGAGAGCGAGCTTTGAACAGCATTAAGGAAAAGGAAATATGTGAAAAGTCTGGGGCTGTTGTTTAAAGATCATCCCGAGTAAACATCTGTCTTTTGGAGAAGCGTGCCACTGCACAGTAATATTAGTGTGTAATTTATTTCCCTCCAGGGCTAGAGCACCTCATGTGTAAGAGAGGTCAACATATGGTGCTGAGCTCTGTGTGTGTGCATCTGTGTGTGTCAGAGGAAAGAACTGGAGTTGTTAAAACACAGTCGGTATTACGTAGTAAGCAAGCAGAGTGTGTTTCACGTGTGTATCGGATGAGTGCACGAGTGTGTGTTCGCCCCAGTGCAGTGACTGATGTAATTTACACTGTCACAACATGAGGCCGGTCACAAGATGACAGGGGAGAGAGGGAGAGCAAGGCATAGTGATGACTGACCTGTCAGCACTGATCATTTTGTTAGACGAGAACTTGTAGTGCTAGAAGAGGACCTGGATGAGAATTTTCTTCTGGGTCGTGGTCATGTGTTGCTGGATAAACATCAAACAAACAAGCCAACTATTAAAGGAGTAGTTCACACAAATGAAAATTTCCAGTCCTTTAGTTAACATCTTGTGAGGGGAAAAAGCTGCATGTTTGTAATGAGCAAATCCGTCAAGATATTAGTAACTTCAAACCGTTGCTTGCACTTAAAATAGTCTTTTATCCATGATATTTGTTTCTTGTGAAAAAGTTGTATTTAACGAATCAGGAGAGAAATATGCACAGATTAAGCACAATTTACAAGTGATAAAACCATCAGATACTGTTGTAAACAAATATGTGAGTGTACAACAAAGAATATTTTTTTTTCACCGGAGGAAGCATTATTATGAATTATATAGAATTATATACACTAACTGTGTATTTTAGACAGAGGCGACATTGGATTTGTTTTTGTTTATTTGTTTCTTACAATCCTTCAGATTCTCACTTTACAGGACATTAATTGTTGGACTGGATTTGTGCCATTTACTTATGGAGTATTGTGATCATTTTATCTGCTATTTGAACTCTCATTCTGATGGCACCCATTCACTGCAGGGGATCTACTGGTTAACAAGTAAACCATTTCTTTAACCACCCTTATATTTAGGATATGATGACTAAAACCATGATATTGTTTTAGGACCAACAACAACATGTATAGCTTGAAAAATCAGGGTATGGTCAATGGGTAGTAGAAGGGTAGAAGAACCTGAGTGAGAGCAGTGGCAGACAGTAGCATCTGGAGACTCGCATGGGGCCGGTTACTATGGCAGTGAGTCTCTTAGGACATTAGCGAATATATACTCAGCAGGTTGCATCTTAGTCTAATTAGACGCCATACTTAATTTGATTCAAAAAGAAAAAAGTCTGTTATATGATTTATAATTTCATTAAAGGATATATGTAGAATTTAAATGCATTTGCGGGAAATTGTATATTGTTATTTAATTGCTATTTCAGATAATGCCCAAATTGTTAGTGTCTGTGTGAAGCAGGGCAACAAAACAAGTCTGATAAATGTTAATAAATCATTTTGAAATGTATTGTCATTTTCTGTGCTGTATTTAAATGTACACATTCACTTAAGGACAACAATTGTAAAGTTTAGTTTTTAAAAAGTTAAACACCATACATAAATTATGTAAATGAAAATGTTATAAAAGTAAATTCTTTTCAGAAATGCAATAATAATGAATTACTGAATAATGAATGCTCAAGGTTCCCATAATGCATACTCTGTATACCACACAGCACTCTAATGACTGATCGTCTGAAAGATCGTCTGTACCTCATGACAAGGCGTTTTGTAATAAACAGATCACCCTAAATCCCAGTTTAACAGTCACGTGGTGCTAGTAATTACTGATGGGTGACAGCTATGGATTATAAAATATAGCCTACAATGAACTGTCTGCAAATACAGAGCCAGTGTGTTTGATTTATGAAACCAAAATGGCTGGGCATAGATTTTAGAGTCGAGATGAGACGAGAAAGAAATTGAGGAGATTTTTGAGATTCATATTCTTTTTTTACGGATTATTCAGTATATCCATGCAGAAGGCGGCTGATGGATCAGGGTTCAGTGTACACACAGGACCAGGTTTAACCTCCCTCTCTGTCCTTCCTTTGATCCCCAAGTAATCACAGCCCTTCCTCCATCATGTTCTAGCAGCAGTTTACTTAATGAAAAAATGCTGTGATCTGTAAATGAAAAGGCTTTGGCTGGTCTCTAATCATTAATCCACGCAGGTTAATATCACACATGCCTGGGAATCAATACAGTTCTTCCCAAGCAGAGGAAGATTGGACAAAAACTTTTTTATTTAGGTTTCTTTTTTACTGAATATAGTGATTCCCAGGCTTTTATGTATATTACACAACCCCATAGTTCACTAGCAACCCTCAGACCAGAAAGTGCTCCTTTTAATCTTGATTTTGAACAGCATATCTATTGTTTTATGATTTATCTTATTCATATATTCTTACGTTACATATGTAAAACATATAAAGTATGGCTCAGGTGTCCATATACTTATCATGCGTAAAAAAAGTGACTTAAAATGTTACAAAAAGTAATTGTAATGTATAACGAATGTTTATTATACAGTATAAAATAAAAATAATCACTTAGAAGAACTACTATTAATAAGAATTATTGCTAGCATTAGTGTTAATATATGTATGATTAATAACAACGCTAATAATGATGATTATAAAAATAAATGTTACATACAGCTATGCTTTTACGGTCATCAAAATATTATTATTTTTTATTTTATTTTAACAGACACACAAACATTAAATATCTAAAAATATTATTAAGAACACCAGCAATAACAATTAATAACATTGTTAATTCATTATTATTAGTTTATGTGTATGTTTAAATTCTGTATCTGTTTATATCTGTTTTAAATTAAAGTCGTTATTTTTTATTTTTTTAATTAATTCACACTTGCTCATTAATATTCAAATAGAAAGAGTGTGTTTTGCTTGCTGTCCAGGGAGAAGGCCGGAAGCTGGGCGGACTCCGAGTCCTAGGGATTTTAACCCCCGGGTAGCGAGGGTTGGGCGGAGCTCAGTGTCTGGCCCGATCCCCGAATGCCCCCCTCCCCCTGAGAGGAAGGTGAGATCTATCGATCTAAGACTAAGGGTGTACTCACACTAGGCAGTTTGAACCGTTCCCGAGTGTATTTGACCACCGAAGCGCAGTTCGTTTGACTGTTGTGAGCGCTCTGAAACGTTCGTTTAGCTGTCCCTGGCCCACTTGGAAGAGGCCAGAGCATGGTTCAGCTTCAGCACTAACCGTGCTGGAGGGCTGTGGACCACCACGGACCAAACGACTAAAAATTACTATCCACAAAGTAAACAGAGCTATGGACTCCATCGCGGACAGCAAGTGCGCCACTCTTCCTGTTTATCCTGAAGCCGTCACACTATAATGGCATAAGTGTGCTCCCTAACTTAGCAAGCCAGAAGCGACGATGGTAAGGAACCAAAACTCCAACCTTGAGGAATGGAGAAAAAAAAACCTTGGGAGAACCGGACACCCGGTTCTCTCCAGTTTGATTAATTGCATGTTAGATAGAGTAAAGGATTTATGATGAATGTGGGTGCATTAGGTTTCGGTGATCTGTCCATAGAGTTTGACCAGGTGATCTGATCTCCGATGAAGAGATCACCATACTGTTTCTTGTGCCGGTATGCTTTAGATCTGAAATAAAGATGGACAAATGTTATCATAGGTAATTTAGGAAAGGGGTGAAAGGGGCGGTGGAGGGATGCAAAGAACAAGATGCCGGAGAATGAAAGTTAGCTCTATTTAAAGGAGAATCTCTTAGCTCTGATAGGATAATAAGATAATAGGCTGATTAGGGAACGAGGCGTCAGCTGCACTTAATCATTCGTACATGCTTCTCCGAAATTTGTTTATATCTAAACATCATTTAATACTCCCTAGTGTACACATACCGCTGGTTGGGAATCACTAAATCCTAAAAACCCTGTATGATTGGAAAGCATGAGCCATGAGTCATGCCTGCCGCAGTATCATTTTTATTCAGTGTGAGAGAATCACTATAATGAGACATCTTTCATTCAAACCAGTAATACCTAAGGAAGTGTGTTAGAGAATATTTCAAGGATAAGGATCTCCTTCTTTGATGTAACGTACGTATAGAAGATAAATGCACAAGTGGGCATGAAAGCAGATTTTTGATAGCCAAGTTAATAATGCAAAGGAGTCCCATATCTCATTTATATAAAGATCAATTGATTTCTGTCTGTGCGGCGAGAGTGATTTATTTCACCATTTCGATATGATTAGGGAGGAAAAGTTATTGTAAAATCAAGTCATTTGGGTTAGTGTGCAGATTTTTCACTTTTCATTTACATTCACATTACATTCCAGTAGAAAAGGGTGGGTTATGATTCAGATTGTACATTTAGCCATGCTTGTTGATGTTCGAGTTCAAGTAAATAACCTAAATGCTCAGTAGATACCATAATCCATTAATCCAAAGGTTTTGACGTCACTGGGTCCTCCAAAGCTTTCAGAAGGCTTTAGAGACAATCAGTAATTGTATTGTAGTTACAAACTTTATTTGATAACTTGAATTTACTAATCATAAAATGTATCAAGGATAGCAAATTTGTTTTAGTTTTGTTTTGGTTATTGAAATTACTGGACAAATCCCAGTCTGAACCAAACTACCTGAGAATCATACTAAAATGATTTTACCTTGGAAAGGGAATAATTATTCAAAAAAGCTTGTGGAGATAAACACTGCTTTTTTAATAAGATTACCCTGAGATTATGTTGACAAATCAATGCAATATGGTTGCTGCGCTTGAATGTTGTAAACTGGATCAATGGTTTTAATCATTTCTAATTTCAGAGTACTGATTCAATGGGGTAATAATTGCAAAAGTGAGGTATAATATTCAGAGCAATGATGAATGTGTGTTCGGCAAGGAAGGACGTGGAGTGGGAGGGGGGTGAGAGAGACGGTGGGGAGCTTACAGTGGTATTGATTTGCGAGTATGTCCTCCATCTGTCACTGTAATGAATGTTAATGTGACACTACACAGCATACAGAAGCTCGGATTGGATACACCAGTAGTTCAAGAGTCAATGCACTTTTTAACTTACCTTTACTAGGAACTAATCTTTTGCAGAACTCAATTTGCAGCCCATGTTACTTCTACACAACCTTGCATCTTTTGCAATTAACAGCTGTCCAGACAAGTAAGACAAATTTGATGTTGTCTGTTTATGTAAATACACAGATTTAATTTATGATGGGTAAGTGCGCACATCTGGTCTTCGCGAGTCTGTGATGTGGTTACAACTTCCAAATTTCCACCAAGCTGCAATCATACATGATTGAAAGCAGTCACTGTGCTGTACCTAAATTATACACAGTTATTAGCACTATCATATGACTTCAGGCTCGACAGAGTAATCCAAATGGACCCTGTTTACTTTCGTTATACATGCTCATGGTCTAATTGCATCACAGGTGCTGGGCTGGGTGATAAATCAATAATGATAATTACTGTGTGGTAAAAATTTTCTGGATAAACTATAACAAGAGTTTGATAAGTGTTTAATGTAATGTTTTTGTGGCAAAGTTGGAACGAAAAAAACGCTAGTCACTTGCAGCGTGCCTCTCGGACTGTTTATTCGCTCAAATGGTATTAATGTAGACATGTATTATATGTAGTAATAAAACATAATTACTTAGTTTTTTGTATGTGTTTTAGCTGTGGCGTTTATCCATTTATACTAATTTCATTACTGTTTTTCATACAAATATCTAAAAACCATATTACATTTTTACCATGGTATTTAGGTGCTATATTTGGAGTTTGACTGTGATTATCATGATCTAAATGTATGGTACTATGGGATAAAATGGTTAATAATATAAAATAAATAAATAAAAACCTGAATAATTCAACATATGATATTGAAATTGCAATTTTTTATTTTTTTTTTACAGATATTACTGATTTTGATAATGAACATAAATCTACATCTGTACCCTAACTCAAGCTACTATCAAATGTGTAGAAACAAAATACATTTTTATTAATAATTTATATTATTATTAAAATTATTTTTAGGCAACACAAACATGTTTCTTGATTTGAAACAATATTATTGTGTTTGTCTTGTTCTGACCATAAAGAATAATTTAAATCCACAATTAGGTGTCTGGTTTTTACAACTTTCACATTGGACAAACTTAAAAGAAATGTAGATGAAGAATGTAATAATTTGCTCTAACTCTGAAATTACTTTACGTTTTGACTCACTTTAATTAGGAGATTTCACACATTTTGAGGTGGTGAACCCCTCAAAGTGATCCTCTTAGAAAAAAAAATACCTAGGTATAAAATAGAATTTGAAAAAATATTTAGTTTGTTTTTGTTGGGTTTTTTCATTGCTACTTTAGATGTGAGCCCAAATAATTGTGATTAACCAGCTTTTACAAGGGGCAAAAATACTTTTATTTTAAGTATTTTATTTTATTATTCGCTAAACCCTGAACTGAGCTTGAACCCCCTTCTTTTTTGGCCACATGGTAATTAAAATAAAACATATTTAAAGTGACTTCTTTAAAGAATAACTTTAAAATGATCCAGTCATCTTATTTCCATATTTCGCATGAAAAGTAGAATCTGACTAATGGGCAAATACAACAGTTGCATAAGAGATCTCGCTTAATAAAAGCAATAATTATAAAAACTGTCAAAGGGGGGAATTGTAGTCCTTTTGACCTGGGTTTGAATTAGAAGTATAATCACAAGTGCATGTCAAATCTAAGATCTTAAAAGGCAGGGTAGCATCTGGTGAGAGAGCTGCTTTCATTAGCAGAAGATCCTCTGGCTCTTAGTGAGGAGAGCAGCTCTAGATTACATCCACAGGTTTCCTTGTGCTACTCAAGACCTTTTTAAATCCCACTATCATACAGGTCAGGGATCAGCAATATCCTGGGACTGGGGTAATGGGGGAAGTGGAGCAATCCAGGGAAAAGCAATCAAACCCAGATAAAAGGAAAGGGGGTGTAGATGAAGGAGCAGGTGCATGGGGTGTTTTTTTTACTCAAAGCTGTTGTTAAAGAAATCTAACCCTCATCACCTCAGCCGTGATTGCCTTCAAAGATGTGACTGTACACATCAAGCTGCAATTTTGGTGTTTTGATGTGGGAAGATGAGAAGGCCGGTCCATCTGGCAAAGGCTTGATGTTCGGCTTTACAGTGGAAAATGTGGCACTTACATTTAAGTGCTGAATGGAACATGCTTTCAAGCAAATGAAAATGACTTTGCAAAGCAAATGAAGCTACATTTACAATGAGAGAAATAATTTTTATAATTGCTTGGCTTTGATTTATTCTGATGACATGGGACCAGTTAAAATATATATATATATATATATAT
>JAUMHR010000090.1:8555668-8570754 GCA_032361145.1 Enteromius fasciolatus | reverse complement strand
GGCATGGGCGTTTTTCTCCCAGAGATGGCCTCTATGTGAACTCTAAATTGGCTCTTTGATCTTTAAAGGCAGCAGAACTCGGTACTAGCAAAGGATCAAATATGTATTCATTCTGTTGAACACATGTTTTAAGGTTTCTATACCTTTACAGACATTTTATGAACAGGCTGTAATATGTAAAATGTTTTGCCACAAATGTGACAGAACTTGCAGCAAGCATTTTAGTACAAAACCTGTACCAAATTGGCTAATCCCACAATGCAGTTCGAACATTTTAAATGTTCCAAATCCACACTAAAACAGTGCAGACAGCGTGCGCAATAATGTGCGAAATTGGTAAATTTCCCTTGGAAGTGCCGTCAGTGTATGATCTTTGGTTTTATGTCACTGACAACTCTTTGAAAATTCAACATGTATTCTAAATGTGTGAAATCCTGTCATATTGTCCCCTACCGTTAATTAATTTGTTGCATGCAGACTCGCTTAAGACTCAGCAGCCAGAAATAAATGTCAGCTAAATGTCATATTTTAAATTACTGTGGATAAATGGATCCAGCGGAAGAGGGTTGCAGTCAATGATTTCACTAATTAAATTGAAGAAGAAAAAAGATACGGATGCTCTCATTTGATGGTAAACACGTGACCACTAGATACTTTCCCCCCCCCACATCATTATTGAGGCTTCTGACTCCCTAAAGACTGTAATCTTTCAAATAAGACAGTAAACTTTCAAATAGTCGTGACAATTTGGTGTCATTTCTCAGTAACTAATGGCCATTGCTCTAATTAGATGAAAGCAGCATCCCTGCGCATCACTTGTCTTGTCTCACTAAATGAAGGGAAATTATTTTAAGAATAAAGCAAAGGACTCTGTCATATCTTCCTGAAAGATTTTTAAAGATGCCTCTAAATGGCTGTCTTTTTCACTTTAAACTCTTAAAATAGCTCTGAAAGGTCATGATTTTTTTAATGCATGCCAGATTCATTGGAGCTATAAAGCAATGCCCTGGTCTGAATTTCATTGTTAGCCCAGCTAGAATTTCAGTTCAGAGGCAGTACAGACTCGTAAATGTGATATATCTCAACCCTTTAATCTGTAATCATGCCATTTTATAGATATGCATTACAGTAAAAAGAGTCATAAAGCAGTCAACTCTCTTTGTCTCCTTAACTGCTTTACAACACTTTTGCAAATAGGATTTCAATAATTATGATTCAATGAAAATATATTTGATTTATGCTTTAGAAAATGTCTAATTATCTTTAAAATGTATAATATTAAGGCTTGTTTTCAGAGAATATACACTAAACTGCAAAATCCTAAAAGAAAACATCAAAAACATTAATCAGCACAAATGTTATAATAGTAAAAAACAGCAAATCAGCATCAGAAGGATTTATAAAAGATCATGTGACTGGAGTAATGATGCTAAAAATTCATCTTTGCTTCACTTAAATAAATTACATTTTAATAAATCAAAGACAAGATTACACAATATTATATTTTCACTGTATTTTTGGTAAAACTGAATGAACATGAGAGACTTCTTTCAAAAACACACACAAATATTATTTAAAATTATTTGTAAAAATAATTTTAAAGTTAAAGATATATTCTTACCCTGCATATTTTAAATCTTGATTTAATGATTTAATATTTATACATTTTGACAGTGAAATAATAAAAAAAAATGATGCAAATGAATATTCTGTAAACAGGAATATATCACATGCAAGTTTTGCTTCTCAAGTAAATATATCATGTTTTAAACTTAATTTGTTTTTGTCTAGTTAGTTTTTGCATGAAACAGGACAAAAATACAGATAATACAGTGGGCAGGGAATAATGCATCTTTTTGTCAGATGTGACAACATATATTAAACAAAGGCTGCTGTGTTGCAGGTGTTCAGTTTCATACAGTGCATGTGTGATCATTTTATCTCTGTCTGTCCATGTGCATTAGTGCGTATATTTGTGTTTGTCCATGCGCAAGTGCATTTGTTTGTGTCTCCGCGTGTCTGAGTCTATCCTCCTGTGTTCAGAGCTGCACAGTCCATCTCCCTATGAGAAGTATGTGCACTGAAGCTGTTTACAGATTCCTAGCAGACGGCGGTGTGATGTACAGCAATGAGGCGTCGCCGGGTAAAATTGATAAATGGATATGGGTGGGTGACCATAATGGCAACAGTAAGAAATTGGATACTTGGCATTTCCAGATTTAATTTACTGTAGGCCCGGTGTTAGAGTGGTATGCCACAACCCACTTTCTCGTGACAAGCACTTAATTATTTTCACCCATCCAAGTGTAGACCCTGTTTCAGCCGTGGCTAGGAAAACAGCTGCCCCACAATGGAGTTGGAGATTGCTGAGTTAGATAAGTATCACTGCTTTATTTCGACAATGAGAGAGGTAAAAAATAATCATGCTTCTGATGATGTAACTACCAGAATCATTAAACAACAAGAAGCTTGATTTTAAAAACTATATATATATTTTTTTTTAAATGTAGATTTTTTTCGCTCTTTCAAAGATTACTGCATGATGTCTCAGACTCAGGATTTCATAATATTGAATATGTAATAATGTGATGTAACAACCAAATTGTTCTCTGCTTGCACTGCGGCTATTTTATGCATGATTCGTCCTTTCGGTCCCCTTGAGTCCAGCAGGATGTATTCAGCCTTGCTCCGTTCTCTTTTCTCTCTATCCCCTTACTGGGAATTCATTGTCGTTCATTCCCTCGGGATTTCTAATCCTTGTGTGGGCTGCATGTGCTCTGAATTTCAGCTGAGATCTGCTCAAGGCCTCGGGTTACAGATGCGACAGTCAGAGGTCAAGACATTTCTGAATTCGGTGGCATCCCCATTTCATTTCCAATCAGAGCGACCAGTGTGTCAGTTCAACAAAAGTCAGGTTCACATGACTTCATCCTGTCTCCCGATGCCACATGACAACTTCAAATAATGGCCAGTAGTCAGCTGTAGAATGGGTGCTATCAGAACGAGAGTCCAAGCAGATGATTAAATCCACAAGTAAGACTAAAGTCAATCAGTTAACATCTTGCAAAATTGTGTTTATGTTTGTTAGAAAGAAACCAATCATTAAGACGTTTTAAAATTTCAACTGTCACTTTTGGCCAATAACTTAAATGAAGAAGTCCAACTCCTGTGCATCACAATCCATTGTTTAGAAGTGTTTTGCATTGTTTTCACTTTGATAGAGGACCTGTATTTTAGCTGGAAGCAACAGTTTGAAGTTAAAAACAGACATTTAAATCTTAAAATGTACATTTTTGGCCAAACTATTCCTTTAAAAAATGTCTCACAAAAACTTCTAATGATGCAGAAAATAATAATCCGTCATAAACCTGTAGATAATCAGCTATTTCTGTGAAAGAATAAGGACTTCAGTCGTACCATACATACAACACCTAGGATGTGATTAAAAAAAAAAATAGTGTTAAAGAATACAATAGTTTTAACTTTTAAAACCTTGAATAAATGTGAATATAAATATGTGTATGCACCAGTGTACCTTTTATGCTTGGAAAAAGTATTTGGCTCCATCTGAATTTATGCCTTTGTGCATTTTTTGAACATTACATGAGGTTTTGTTAATTTAGTTTAATTAATGTTGAGTTTATTAGTATTGATACAATCTCATCATAAATTAGCCACAAAATGTGGGTGCTTCTTTCATTGCTTTTTTCCAAAAGGTCTCAATTATGCAAAAGGTATGAACGGGGCACTGGGTGTTATATAAGTTTCTTTAATAAATTAATGAAGGATGTCATGTCATGATGCAGCACTTTTATGTATTTATAGGTTTTGTGTAAAGAGCTGACAACACAAAGAACAAAAAAATCAGATGGATGAAAATACAGCATTATCGTTTTGATACCTTTCTGGGTGATGACCTTTATGTTGTCGAGATATTTTCTGTATCAAACTAACAGTGCACAGCATCTACTATAACATCTATTAAACTATATATACGTGTGAAGTTAAATTATGTAGACTTGTGCTAAAAATAGGATCTTTTAATGATCAGTTAAGTTAAAGTGATTTAAATCTGTTCTGGCAGTTACAGTACATGTACTAATTATAGCTTGAACACACCCTGACATTGACATTACTGAATAACCCTAAACTCTAATAATGAGGTTATTTTCATCATTTAAAATGGGCTTCTCAACCTTAAAATACTCTCGTTTAACACATAAATCATTTTTACTAATATCATAAAGTCACACTCGAAGCCGAAAGGCCGAATTCATGCACGTGTACAGCGGGGGTGTTTTATGAGACGGTGTCACAGGACTGATGTCTGATTTATGAAGAGTGTCTCTGTGAGGACAACAGTAGGCAGATCATTAGTGTTGGGTTACGACTTCACCTCTCTCACTTTTCTATAATACTGATGATGTTTGACAACCAGCATCTTTTTTTCTGTTTAAAATATGTAATATTCATCTGAAGACACAGACTATTACCAATGATTACCTTAAAATATTATTATTTTTGAATGACATGAATAAAGGGTGATCTTTAAGAACAGAAATAAATCCTTTTGCTGCACATTTAGTTGTTTAGGAAGGACGTTTAGGCAGACATTTCTATATTTCTTGTTAGTACAAATCACAAGGGCTTCGAAGTGATAAAGATATGTAAAATGTCGCCTAAAACCAAATTATATATGACCGGTCAGCAGTTGGTAGCAGTGTTGTCAGCAAAGTTCTGCTTAAATGCACAGATTGAATTGCGCCCCGCTGAATAGGTCTGTTACAGCCGAACTAAAGGCTTCATTTACTGCATAAAGATTTCACTCTATTGCATCTCTTACCAGTGACTATTCCGTTTTTTTGTGTGTGCGCTTGTGTGTGCTATAATCTAATACCCCATTTGGATCAATCTAGCAAGGTCTTAATTAACTGTAAAACCATAAATGAATGAGGACCCAAGTTGCATTGACCTTGCACTGAACCAGTCTTAGATGCTGAATCAGTCTTCTATTTTGAAAAACTTGCAAACTTAAAACTGTTATATTATATCTGTCAGCTGATTACAAATTAAATGCTGATTAGTTAATCAGATTAATCACATATGTTAATATTTGCTGATTAAAAACCCCAGATGAAGATATTTTAAGACAATATATTATGTAATAGATGAGTAATGAGATGATCAATATGGACTACAAAAGTCGCAATGATCAGTTTTTTTAAATTAAACCATACATCAGTGAAAAGTTTATTTAGGATAGGACAATATTTGGCTGAGATTTGAAAATCTGTAACCTGAGGGTGAAAAAAAAGCCTTTAAAGTTGTCCAAATGAAGTTCTTAGGAATGCATATTACTAATCAAAATGATAGTTTTTTATATCTATGTTACGAAATGTAAAAGTCTTTACTTAATATACTAATGGTGTTTACCATAAAAGAAAAATGTTTGACCCATACATTGTATTTTTCTAAATTTCTTCAAATATTTTTGTGCTGTTGTTGTTTATCATTTTATTATATTTTATTAATTAACAATCCTACATTGATATTGACATAATTCATAGTTAAAAACAG
Organism: Enteromius fasciolatus; assembly: GCA_032361145.1. Classification (NCBI taxonomy): domain Eukaryota; kingdom Metazoa; phylum Chordata; class Actinopteri; order Cypriniformes; family Cyprinidae; genus Enteromius; species Enteromius fasciolatus. The sequence continues at coordinate 8,565,177 of JAUMHR010000090.1, read as the reverse complement.
ATTGAATAATAAAAGAATAAATTTCTTTGCTCATTGGTTGTTTTTTTTGCAGCATTAAGGTTTTCCAGTAGTGTTCAAAGGATGGTATAATGTGCTATTGTTAGTTTTTCAGACAAGTGTGCTTGGCAGGAGATTTTTCAGGTCTACGTTATTTTGGTCTTACTGTATGTTTTGGGAAAAGCAAGAACTTTGGCCCCTTGATATTCAGCTCGCTGTTATTCACAGCAAACATCCTCAGCAGACCTCGCTACACAATAATCCGCGTCGCTGCATGGCAGCAATATCCTGTGCAATATCATTACAAGACAGAGAAGGAAGTTGCTTAAGATTTCATTTTACTGCTTTGACATTTATTGGGAAGGCAAAGGATTTTGACTTTAATATAGAATAGCTTTGCAATGCTGCAGCCCAGATTTCTCTGTTTCCTTATGAAACTCCTCAAGGTCAGTGGAAACCAGCCCCTTTCTCAGCCACAGAAATGTTCGGTGCTCTCACCACGGCCAAGAGTAGTCTTCAGTCTCATCTTATTTGTGGCGTGATGTGGATTTCAATCATGGAATAATCCATTTTCATTACTTATTAAAATTGATCCATGCAAACAAAAGGTGGTGTGTAGATGTCGTCCTCTGGGAACAATTGTAGCTCTCAAGACTCATAAAATCAAAAGCTAGGGGTTATATGTGGAGGTTGATGTCTATTGGATTTTAAAGGACGTAGTTATGATAGTACATACTGACCAGTTTTCAAATGAAAAAAAACTGATATTCATTATTTTTTACTGGATGTTGTGTTATTACATTACATTTTTCATATACAGCACAACATCTTTTTTTTTTTTAGTACACAGATCTTGGTCGGGGTCATGGTCTGTATGCTGGTCTTGGAGGTCTCGACTCCAGCAGAATATATGTTGTGTTTCAGTTTGCCGACTGGCTCCTCCTTCATGTGACTCCACTGTGAATTATACAAGCTGTATGTGTTCTGGATGCAGATAACATATTCATAGAAGTCGCCAGGAGACTGTATACAATAGAAAATGAGGGGAAAGCAATTTTATATCTAGCGGCCTCGTTAGTGTAAATAAAAAAATATATTTAATGGAAAAAGTAGTAAGAGTATGGATATGGCCTATAACCGCTGTTGTTCGTAAACAAATTTGAGTGTAAATAATGCACAGCCTGGTAAATAAAATATTGCAGGGAGCGAGCTCCTCACTGTAGTCAACCTGTGGGAAGAAACAAGCCAACAAAATGGTCAGGAAAGGTCATGGAGGGGGCTGAAAGTGATAAAACATTGTTGGTGAGGGCTGCAAGTAGAGTTAGATACAGATTCAATGTCATGAAGAATACAGTAAGCCTTTTGCATGTCAAGGATTCGAGAACTACAGGTTTGTTTACAGATTTTTAACTGGCATCTCTGTAGCTTCCTAAGAAGTAGTTCAACCTGAACATCTTGTATGAATTTTTTTTGTGAAGCACAGAAAGCAGTTTTGAAGAATGTTCAGAATGCTTTTTGTCCACAAAATGGGGAGGGATGCTGTCAATCCTGTAAAAAAGTTATTTAAATATTTTTAAAAAATACAGTAACTGTCAAACGTTTTGAATAATTAGATTAATTGTGCTTTTAAAAAGAAGAAAAAAATATTTGTACAATTTAAAATAAGTTTTCTTTTTAAATATATATTAAATATATTTTTCTTAATATTATCAATGCTGAAAATTGAAAAAAATTGATACTTTAGAAATATTTTATAACATTATAGATGTCTTTACTATCACTTTTGATCAGTTTAATGCATCCTTGCTGAATATATTGAAGTGTGTATTCAATTCTTACTGACCCGAAACTTTTAAACGCTAGTGCATATGAGAGTTTAAGATTCAAAATCAAATCAGGAAATTTGATACTCACTTCTTAATGTCCAGTAAATATGTATTAAAATACACAAAATACACATTAGCTTGAAGTGGGCTGAAAGACAGTACCAATGTCAAGACAAACTCCCAGAGCTCAGGTCTAGGGGATGTGTAAGTTAGTTAAGAAGTCGGTAGCTGACAGCACGAGGTGAAGGAAGGTGGGACATGAATGTTAATCAAGCTAATGAAGTTCTGGAGAGAGTGCAGGCTCATGCAGAGAGAGCCAGATATCACACACACACACACACACACTACACAGCAGCTAACAACAGACGGCTGTGCCACCAGGGGGCCTGCTGGTACACAACAGGAGTAAACAAGTAAACAGCTTACAATAAATGAGTCTCTTTACACATTTCCAAAATGTCCGGGTTAGTCAAGGACAACAGCTTCGATAAAAGGGTGTGCATAGTGAAAAAGGAAGCTATTTGTAAATAAACATGCGAGAGTGTGTGTGTGTCACTGTGGGACGATAATTGGATGTAGAGTCGGCAGCGTGTTCATCAGACGGCAGAAGGACACTTGACTGGAAATGGGCCGGATTTGAGCAGGAAATGGCCAGACACAAATTGCAAACTACATTCTTAACAACCATATCCATCAGGTCTTCCATCCTTATAGCCATCTTACCGTTCCTCTGTCCAATCAATCACTAAATCTATCACCCCATCACTCACTGAATCCCTCCATCTCACTGCGATTTGCTCATTTTCCCTCCCTCTCATGCAGTTCATTCACTCGCTCCCTTCTTGATGGTGGCAGCGAGAGGTGTTTACTCTTCCTGTGACTGCCAGGTATAAATATTGATGTGTGGATGGTCCGATTGAATGTCACTGTCTGTTTAGAAGGTGAGAGAAAGAGAGAGAGACATCGTTGTAATCTTTTATGCACTTTAGAGTTCAATAAACGATCAACTTCAAGCGTCCATTCTAGACACTCGCCTGAAGATTTTTCAGACAGACATGCATGACACTTCATATTAGTTTAGCCAAAAACTAAAATTCTGTCATTACTCATCCTCATGTCATTCCAAATCCTTTTTCATCTTCGGGTCACAAATTAAGATGACCCTGCATAGACAGCAATGCTACTGACACATTCAGGACCCTAAAATAGTCCATGTGACTATCAGTGGTTCAAACATCATTTTATGAAGCTACAAGAATTTGCGAAGAAAACTCGAAAAAACAGAGAATACAGTGAATGCTTGAACGTGCATTAAAAACTGACACAGAAGAGAAGAAATTGTTGAAAAAAGTCTAAAAGTAGTATTTTTCCCTGAAAGGAAAGGTAAAAATTGATCAAAAGTGACAGTAAAGACATTTACATTGTTACAAACTAAATCTAAACAAATGTTGTGCTTCTTAACCTTTTATGTATCAAAGAAATTATAACACTTTCCACAAAAATATTAAACAGAACAACATTTTTATCTTAGTAATAGGACATCTTTTTAAAAAGCAGCAAATGATTTCTGAAAGATCTTGTGACACTGAAGACTACTGTTGTTTTTTTGCTACTAAAATTTTTTTTTAATCAAATAAATACAGCATGGGTGAACAGAAAAAACTTTATGAAATATATAAGACTTCCAAAAAGCAATTAAAATAAAAAAATGTACTGACACATTTATGCTTTGACAGACATTCTGATTTTAATGTATTAATTAAAACACATTTCTGTGAGTCACAAGTCAGAATATTTTTCTTTGTGAAAAAGCATAAATATTAAAAAGGAGAGTATAAAGTTTTCAACCTGCAACATTAAAGGTGACCTTTTTTTGTATTATTACTAACTTTTCAAATTATATTCCTGCAGCCAAGAAAGGTGAAATTCTTCATACACCGTACACCGAGTTTTATACCTGTTTGAAAGCCACATAAACACACTTATACACCCACTCTCTGTCTGGCAAATACATCTTAACATGCATACAGACACATACCTGCGGCCTTTTTTATTCTTATAAACCCATCTTGAGATGCTTTCTTGCTCCATCTTTGCTTATATACAGTAAACAGTTGAAACTGAGCATCCCATATGGCCTTGAGTTGAGCTCGTGTTTCAAGGTGAATTTAACTCATCTCTAATACACCAATTGGATTACTTACCATCATTTATGGTAACACGCTAAAGTCTTCCTGGTTTAGTTGTAGCTGGAGCCTAACACAGTTAGACAGGCATACGAATCAGTTGTGTGAAAATGATGGGAGATTTTTTACAGTGCATTAATCTTATGAAGAGGACTAATATTAGGAAGCCACATGTATCAGGTCACCACAGCTCACACTTACTGTGCAGTGTGCGAGCGAAGAAATTGACAGCTGCGTACTGTACTGCTAAATTTAGCCTCATTATTGGTCTCAGTGGTTGGACACACGATACATCGCTGCCCTCTAACTGCTAAACAGTCCAGTGTATCGTGTCTAGCAAGTAAGGTATATAATGATAAAGCATCAGTAGTGGTGATATGCTATTTTGTGGACTTGCAGGGACTAACTGGACCATGCTAACCAGCCAAACCTTGACCTTGCTATTTGAGCGTAAACCGCGCTTCTCTGTCTCTGTCAAATAAGTAACATCTCATCCTGCCGAAGACTGTCGCCATGTTTATGACATATTGATTTGATTTTGTGGAAAGCTGCACCGTGGTAAACAAAGCGCTCCTGCATTAGATGTGACAGGAACTCTGCTTGCTTTTGTTGTTCTCTGCCTCTTCAGATGTCTGTTGTATAACTTTATATGTATACAGCTGCACTCAAGCATCAGTGAAGGAGTATCTTAATGCATATCAATAACATGTGGCATAAAAGAACCCAATGAGAGGGTGTTTTGTTTCATACGATGGTTAGCCTCTTTTAGTGTTACCTTTAAAAGTAATGCTATATTATTGCACTTCTTCTCATTATTTTACTTTTGTATAAAACATTATATAGAAGTTCTTATTGTTAATTAACTATGATTAACAAATAAGCTGAAATAAAATTCACAGTACTCTGCATATTATGACAATCAGTGGAAGTAAGAAAAAAATATTTATAACTGTTAAAATATAGATTTTTTTTTTACAAAACCACCTACCTACTCCCTTTATAAAGCTTGGAAGATCAAGGAAAACTTACTGTAACCCCAATAGAATTCATCTGAAAGAAAAATGTCATATACGGTGTATGCTTTGAGGCTGAGTAAAACATTTTTGATTGAACTAACCCTTTAATATATTCATAAAAATGCAGTTAAAAATAAGGCATACTATAGTATTATACAGCTAATACTAAACACTGGTTTTTCACTAAACATTTGTGAATACATCTTTCTAATATAGTTAAAAAAACAGTTATATAACATGTACTAGCTCTTTTATTAGAGTACATTGTTACTTTGTCAATCACTATTTTTATGATTTGTTTCATTTTAAACACATCTTCCTTAAAATGTTGTCATAATTATTTGATTAGGTAGTAAAACTAAACTGAAATGGAAACTAACTAAAGCTAAAATCTCATCTATTATAGTCTCCAAAACATTTTAATTGATGTGAAAAAATGACACCAATTATTAAAACATTTCTAGAGAAAGAACACCACTCTACACGCTGTAAAAATAAACCAATTATTTCTCTTATTAACAAAGCTTTGTACCTCACTTGTGTCAGCTACTTGTGTCACAGTAAAGTGTTTCAGATGGGTAACAGGAGGCCTGCGTTTTGCCGTAGGAGCGCTAGTGGTTTTGGAAGTGGATCATAGCCCCACGCACCATACTTTAGTTTGAAATCCGTTTATTTTAATTCCCGATCATGTAAATTGCAAACATTGCAATGGTGTTTTAAAAACAACGAGTGCCATGAAACCCTTTAAAGAGGTATAATGTATATAACAAGGTATAACAAGTATAATGTTCCCGCGCAAAATATAGCGCACTCAATCACAATCACATCTATTCATTTTAATATCCTGCTACTAGCCTTTTATTTAGACTAAAGCCCCCTTTCATTTGGGTGAGGACTCATTTGGAGAGCTATTTGCACATGCCGTCATGCCCTTGACTGTATGCCCCTGCAATAGATGCCCAGATACATTTTGCAGTATTAAGGTTAATTGATTGTTAATTTAAACGACGATCGATTGTGGAAATGATCGAAAACTGACATTCCTAAAATGAATGAAATATTTCTTTTGTACTGCATCCGCAAGAAATTATTTGAAATTGTAAATAAAGTTGAGCAGTGTTTGCAGGGTATAGCTGGGTATAACAGCTAATAAAATAGTTCACCTCCAGTGTACTGAGGCCTGTGTGACGAGACGCTGCTCAGGCCTTTGTCCTAAATATGAAAAATATTTCTTCACAAGCGTTGTGGCTTGTAGACAACATTCATTTCTGATTATCGGCATGCTTTACAAAAAGAAAGAAAGGGCATTTTCAAATTCAAAACTCTTGTTTTGTTGCACATTATCAACACATTAGCGCACGGCTGCCCCCCACTGGTGAAGTAATGTAACTAGTTTTGTTGTGGTGACCTGAATATTCTTAGTAAGGCTTACTCATAGCAGCAAGAAAGTCATTTTACTCGTCAACAATTATCTGTAACTTCCTAGTTATCCTAGTAAGTATAACAACTAAGTAAAGTTAACTAAGTATATATAAGTAAGGTACACTATTGGATTTTACAGTGAAACATACAACCCTAATGACCACAACAGATAGGAAAAACGTAAATTACTTCAACAAAAAAACATAAAATGTGAAATGTAGTGCATGGAATTCTGGGAATGTTTTCACTATGAATCATACATCATTTTTACTTTCGAAAACTGTATATTACCATACAATTACAAGTAATGTCCAATACTGAACTACAAATTAACCAAGTGATACATTTTTACTGTAGAATTTACTGTAGAACGGTCTTTTGCCATTAAAATCACAGTCCCTAAAAAGTATTAGTTTGAATTTCAAGTAGTTCATTACAATGGCCCTCAGCGCTCTTCTCAGTTTCTTTTAAAACGATATAACTTGTTTAAGGACATGCATGTCCTTAAGTGTTCTAGAAGATCAGATGGTGGTGGGACCAGTGTGAGTCCCTCGTTCCGTGTTACTGCTCTCTTCCCGGGATTTGAGTTATTCATAAGCTGTGAAGTCATCGGGAGCGAGGCTGTCTGCAGTGCTCCATTACTGCCAGCTCCCACCGTGCAGCAGCGTTGCTCTCCTGCTTCGCCTCATGTCGTTTAGGTCGGCCGTCTCTGACGAGACTCTGATCTAATAGACCTGAGTGATCTGCCGGTGGCAGCAGGAGGGAGACGCACAGCGGCAAAGACATTAGCTGTTTACAGGGATCGTCTGTTATCTTTCACACAATCTCTCCTGCCTTCCCTTTCCTCCCTGTCTCACCTCCTCCCACTCAAGTGAGAGATCTTGCAGACCCATAGAGCGTGAGAGAATTGCTTGCAGTTGGGTCAACGCGCAAGTCTGTGCAGCCGTGCGAGCGCATGCTATCTTTTCATCTCATCTTTCATTCCGTGCTGCTTGCTATTCAACTTTACAATAGAACTTTAAGACCTTTGAACAGGTTCATTTGTAAGTTCTCAGAATTGAGGAATAATGAGCTGTGCCACATATCAACAGATATTCCAAACATCTATTAAACAGAGCTTTATAAATATGACTTTTCAAAGAATTAATCATCAGAAAGTCTTAATACACTTTACATTTCAAATTAATAAAAGAACACTAATTTAAACGAATGCACAAACCTATTTTGTTGCACATTATTTGCATTTTCATAAACCACACCATTGGCGCAACTTACCCCATAAATTTGTGAAAGATGGTTCATTAAATAATTCACGAGTTTTAGCCAAATAATTGACATGGGTTTATACATGGGTGATTCACCATATTTTTAGACTTGGATAATATTTTATTTTTATCTGCAGTGGGGAAAATGTATTTTGACATGCATAAAAATGATTCTTATGTGCATCTCTCAATTATAGGCATGAATAGGTTCTTGGTTACATGACAAATTATGCACAGTTTGCTAGATTAAAGGGACAACGGTATGTGGCTAGTATACAGTAACGTACCACCGCACACAGTATTGCCGCCAGATTAAGTATAATGCATTATGACACAAATTGCGCTGGATAAAACAGGCTTACCAGCAGGATTCTATGAATTTATGAATAAAAGAGAAGAAACACCATGAATATTTTGCAAATTCTCTTTGAAATTCATACTCTACAACCTACAGTATACAGCGTCCTCATTACAGGCAACTTCCAAAGCAGATTAGATGTATGTTTATGTACCAGTGCACTGAACTGTATTGTTTTCCAGAACTTTGAAGACAAGTTTTTGTATAATTCCATACACTAAACAGAATTTATTAGCATTTGATATCCATTAAAATGTAGGGAAATATATGATGGCTTTTGATAAATCACTCAAAAACTTTCAAACCAACACACTCCACTCTCCAACTTGTCACATTTTGACGCTTAGTCAGACACGACTTGTTGGTAATGTATTTATACTGCTTGTTCATGATTAGTTTGTGCAATAAACACTTGTGACTGCATTTGTGGTGGGTAGGCGTTTGGTGCTCCAATAAAAGTAAAAATTTATATAATAAATTTATGTATGCATGCAAACCATTACATTAACCCAAACAACTGAAAACAACATGGAGGACCCTTTACGTCAAAAAGTGGCTAAAAATTACATTAAAAATCATTAATTAATGTATTAATTACAATATCAAAGTCAATAAACAGACTAATATTACTAACAGCTATGGGTTGCAAATCAGCAGCAAACCAGATGTTGTTGTTGTGTGTAGAAAACGCAGAAATGAACAAATTACACATGAATACACACAAAAAAAAGACTGCATAGATTTTACAAAATTTTACATGGATTGCAAATTTTTTTTTTTTTTGGTCATGTGACCAATAAATGACAGATTTAGCTACAATATCTGAAAGCTGAAATGTCATGAACTGAAAAGTTTCATAGAATAAAAACTGTAGTTCTCAAAGAACGTTTTTTTAAAGGGATATTTCACCCAAAAATGAAAATGTGATGTTTATCTGCTTACCCCCAAGGAATCCAAGATGTAGGTGACTTTGTTTCTTCAGTAGAACACAAACAAAGATTTTTAACACAAACTATCTATCGCTCATATAATGCAAGTCAATGGGCACACAATCTGTGAGAATGAAAAAACATGCACAGACAAATCCTAATTTAACCTTGTGGCTTGTGACGATACATTGATGTCTTAAGGCACAAAATGATCGTTTGTGCAAAAAAACAGAAGAGTTTTTGTATGATTTTTTACCTCTGATACACCACAATGTCCCACTCATTTTCAACATCTGCCGCATGACGCATAGATATATTAAAACTGTTTGTCTGGATAGTAAATGCTAAATTACATTTTTTGTTAAAGGGGTCATCCGGTGTTACATGCACTTTTTTAAGCTGTTTGGACTGAAATTTGTGTTGGAAGTGTTTCTACACAACCACCCTACAATGATAAAGATCCACCAGTAGTTTTCTTTTAATGTAATAAAAATAAGTTGCCCCTTCTGA
>JAUMHR010000090.1:8538037-8555568 GCA_032361145.1 Enteromius fasciolatus | reverse complement strand
CAGAAAGACGCAGCTCTGGTTAAACAGCTGGATGTTGGGTTGAAATGGCAAAGGGAAATGCCTAACGTTACCTGAATCGTTTGTAATGTGTGTGTTTCTGGTTCTAGTCTGTTTGGGGATGGGAGGAGCAGACGTGGGTTTGTTGCACTGAAAACATTATATTTTACAGTTTATTCTCTTTCTTTCTTTTTTTTCTGAATCGTTTGGTTCGTATGCGTACCGTAAGCCTCGTACCGAACGGTTCGATACGATACGATGTATCGTTACACCCCTAGTAAAGGTATTTGTGTCAATGGGATTAATTAGGGTGAGACTAGTCATTTTCGCCTCAGGCTCACGGCTAGCTTTCCTGCACTGTGCGAGACCGTTTTTTAACAGAACATAAAATATGTAACTGCACAGAGGCACATCATTACATCCCATTATGCTTAACTTTTCACACTTTTCGCCTCTCAAAAAACTCTCCGTGCCTTGCCCCGAGAGAGCGGGAAAACGTCTCTATGAGCTGGTCATAGACCTTTCTCTTTTAAGCAAGATCCTAAAGAAGCACCGAATCGTTTCAGCGACGGAGCAGCACCTCCTGTGAGAGGTGATGGGATACGTTTGGTCTCCTCCCAGATGTCTGCGGATTCATTAGACTCAACTTATTGGCTTAACCGACAACATTTTGTTCTTCTAGAAGAGTTTGCGCTCGAAAACATATGGATATGGCCTAAAGACGAAATAGGCTCTTCTGCGGGCTTTTGCTTTTACATTCTCTTTCCCAAAAGTGAATCACAGAAGGAGCCCTGTTAAAACATACCCAGCCTTCGCTGCAGACCTGGGAAAGAAGCGCAGCTTGTTTTTCTTTGAATTAGCAAGAGCCCGAAGGCCTTAAGTCTCTGTATCCATGTTGTCAGCACCAGTATGGGCTAAAGAAAGGAACATAGGGAATAAAGAGGGAGAGAAAGAAGAGAGGCTGAGGGAGGGGTGTGGGTAAGAAAACAACTCCTTTTCTTGTGGTAATTGTAAAAGAGCGTTGTGTCTGAGATGGTCGGTGCTATTGTTCTCCGTGGCGTAGCCTGCAGTGGAATGAGTAGTCTTACAGGGTGGGGATGAAGAGCCAGCAGGGTCGAGATCACAGCTATCTCTCACGGACACTGAGGAAATAGGCCACCAGGCGCAGAACCCAAGAATGCTATCAGAGTCTCGAGCTGAAATGGCTTTCGGGCCTCGTGTTTGGGGTCTGAGAGACCCCAAGGCCCTTTTAATATCTGGGAAAACATTAACATTGAGGTATCAGGTTAACGCGTCATGACTTTTCCTAATCTAATGAGAACTGGCACAATTTCAACTTGATAACATCCATCAAACACGTTGCATGAAAAAATGTACCTCACTGTAAAGACCCCAGGTATATTATTTTATGTCATGTGAAACATTTTCCGATTTCACTTGAAAATGTTTGCTTTAATAATATCAAACTATTAATATTACATAAGAAGCTTTCATTATATTAGGCTTTGAATAGGTCAGAGGAACTTATTATGTATTATTTGTATAATCTATATCATTTTCATCCACAACCCTAAAATTTCAATTAAATAATTTATTATATGTTATGATTAATATGTATTATGATAATTGTATTTTTGTTGCAAGTCAAAGAAATGTTTTTAGGTTTACTTTAGTTAATAATATATTTAGGTAAAGTGAGACTAGGAAAAGTGATATAACTGGGAAAAAAATATATATATATGCCTATATATGCATGTATGTATAGAATTTATATTATTATTTAAAAATGTGAAAACAAAGTATCAACAGAACACTTCATATTTAGATGGGGCTTTTTATTCAAATCAATCTTGTAGCATTGATAAAAATTAAAATAAGTTTTGAATTATTACAGTATTGCAGTATTACACAAGTGGTAACATAGTTTATCATCTATTTTCTTCGGTATATGCCTATACCACCATGTTTATATGGAAAAAAGGAAATATTTTCATTTTTGCAGCGTTTGTAATAGCGGGACTGAGGCATGCTGCCATCTGGTTTAGTGGTGAATGAAAGGCGAGTGTAAGTGGGGTAAATGTGCTGGAGGGTGAAGGACGCCTCAGGCAGAGGCAGCAATCTGTGCTGTCCGACCAGAGTCTGTGAGTGAGTGAGGGAAGAGCCGGGGGGGCTCAAACCCCCACCCCCACCCCGTCCTGGCTAAAGATGGGTCAGATGGGCACAATTGCTCCATGTGTTGGTCTGGGTTCATGCTCAATGCTAAAGAACACATGCTTTGAAAAATACAATATTCAATCATCATTTCTTCTTCCATTTTCTGATATTAATAGTCCGTCTTGTCTTTCCTATCGGAGAACTTCAATTTAAAAATGTCTTTATAGCGGTGAAGTAGCAATCGCTATAAATATCTCAATAGAGATGGAAAATATCTTGTGTGTCTTTATTTGTAAGGCTTGCTTTCGCTCACTTGTTTGCGCATTCACTCCCTCACTGGTGGAGTTTGCTCATTCGTTTGCTCACTTGTTGCTTTGTTTGTTTGCTCGTTCATTCAGTCACTTGCGGATTTGTTTGCTTATTCATTCATTCAGTAACTTAGTAGTGCTTGCTCGTTCCTTTGATCACTCTGTGGTTTGTTTATGTCCTTGGGATATTTGCTCAGTGGGTTGTTTTTCAGTCATTTGTTTGTTTGTTTGAGCGTTCTTGGCCTGCTTTTTCATTCGTTCACCCAATAGCTGGTTAATTTTCCCTGTTTGTTTGTGCATTTCTTCGTTCACCCACTTGTTAGTTGCTCATTCATTCAACGTTTTTTTTGTCTGCCCATTCAATCATTTGCTGGATGGGTTGTTTGTTTGTTTGCTTCTTTCTTTCTGTGCATGCGTTCACTTCCATGTGTTGTTCCCGCAGGAGTTCCAGCTGCTGTACGAGGAGGCTCGGTATTACCAGCTGACGCCTATGGTGAAAGAGCTGGAGCGCTGGAAACAGGACCGGGAGCAGCGGCGGGCGGCTCAGCCCTGTGAATGCCTGGTGGTGCGGGTGACCCCTGACCTGGGCGAGAGGATTGCCATCAGTGGGGACAAGGCCCTCATAGAGGAAATTTTCCCAGAGACTGGAGACGTCATGTGCAATTCAGTCAATGCCGGCTGGAACCAGGATCCAACCCACGTTATTCGCTTTCCACTGAATGGCTACTGCAGGCTCAACTCTGTGCAGGTACAGCATTGCGCTTTAACAGTAACTAACGGTCATCACTGACTAATACACTACCGTTTAATAACTGGGGTCAGTAGGATTTTTGAAAGAAGTCTTTTATGCTCACCATAGCTGCATTTATTTGATCCAAAATACACTAAAGCGCAGCAGTACAATATTATTAGAAATTAAAACAATGGTTTTCTACAGGATTATATTTTAATTTACTCCTGTGATGGCAAAGCAGCCATTACTTCAGTCTTCAAAGTCACACGATCTTTCAGAAATCATTTAATATGTTTAAAAAACATGATCCATGTTGAAAACAATTGTGCTGCTTTTATTTGTAATATAAATATGTTGCAACATAATAAATGTCTTGATGAAGTTAATGTACCCTTGCTGAATAAATACATTAGTTAATCTTACTGACCCAAACCTTTAAATTGCAGTGTACAGTTAGATTCAAAATGTGATTTATTAATGTTACAATAAATGTAACTTAAAATCATTTTATCATTACAATGCACTAGAAATGCTGGTTTGAACCTGGGGCCTCATTTACAAAGCACTTATCTTGTCCTCTTTGACATGGAAAAGTGCTCGCTGTTCAAATTTTGATGATCGGTGATATTTTATCCATTAATGACAATAATTAGGAGTTGTTTATAAGACACAGAGCTGAAACCGTTCATTTTTTTGCGCAAGTTCCTAATTATTGCGATTCATAATTTCCCATCTGAAAGAGAGGCGTACATTCGGTTTCTGTTCATTCTATGCATCAAAGTACGCATATTCAGGAAATTTAGGGTGGTTTCTGTGAAAAACAAGAGTAAAAATATCACAAAACGGTCAAAGTAATGAAATTAATAATTAAACAGAATAATAAAAACATTTTTTAATTAGATAACAGTCTCAATGTTAACGGGCCTATTATAATTCTGAACTTGAAAGATTTGACTTGGACTATAGTTGTTGGCTGGGATATTGAGTGTGTCTCGGAGGCATCTTGACTGCTCCGTGTTAACCAGAAGAGACGTGCGAGGGTGCAAGATGAAGTAGGCAGGTGTAGATGAAGGTGTGGCTCCACAGCTGCAGAGCTGCAGTTTTGCCCGTGTCACCTTCTCACACGCTCCACGACTTGGCTGTTTGAAAGGTGCTAATACAGACACACAACCCGGCGTGCACACAGACACATCCACATACATACATTTTATAATGTCCGGTACCTTCACTCCTGGAGGCCATGCTAATGTGGGGAATATGCAGTCATGAAACCGAGAGGAGAAGAGAGGGAAATGATATGCATAATTTATTTTTAACTCGTCCTTAAGACAAATCTCTCCGTTTGAAAAAGTGCTCCAACATTTCTGTGCCTGAAGCATTTTAAACACACATGCTACATTTTTAATACTGTACTTTGGTTTCTTTGAACAACCTAAACTGGTTTACGCTACTTTTTTACACACGCTTAATTGACTTGCTGTATAACTAATTAGCGTGTCTGATAACGCTTATTTTTTGCGCACATAACTGACTGAACCACGCGGGTGGATTTTTTTTTTCTTTTAAGTGCGTCTTTGTCACACATCTCGGGTGTTCACAAAAACCCACCTATGAAATATGAGAAGATAGATCAGAGAGGAATGACAGAGGGTGAGAGATATGGAAAAAGACAGAGTGAGAGAGCCAGTTTGTTGCCAAGAAATTGTAGCCGTTTACTGTAAGAAAGTTAGTAAGTGATGCAACCATCAGCGCAGTGAGTGTAATGTCAAAATCATAAGCCTTCAGATATCGATGCCTGAATACTTGAGAGGGTTGTGACACTCTATACATGTTTAATCTGCCTTTAGTTCGAGCTGTATGTATTTGATTAAATGAATGGATTAAATAGAAATTAAAGGTATATTTCAGGCAGAATATTTTTTGATCATACAATGGAAGCCAATGAACTCATCAAATGATCTTTTCGAGTAAAAGCGCACGTTTCATTTTTCGGTGGACTATCCCTTTAAGACTAATTTTGGAAAAAGTTTGAAAATGGCACAAGGAGGAGGAACTTCAAAGTCCAACGATTTGTGTATTCGCTTCTGTAACACTGATGCAACCGAAACCGCACACGAACCTTAACGCCGATACATGTTCTCGAAAAAATGCAATCTTTCTTTGTGCACGGCAGGCCATTGAATCATCTGCTGATGTCTTTCATACCTCATCTGTGTGTAAGTCGTAAGAAGCGTTCATTTCCTCTAGAAGTTTCTCCGCAGCCTCAACTTCCAAAGTGAGGATAAGGGTGGACATTTTTTCTCAGGCCCTGTGCAGTTCAACTGATTCCTTCATTTTTTTTTTTTTTTTGCGGAGGGACTTTTATCTGGCTCTGTAGCCCCGAGCCAGAACTTTCATTTTCATGTGAAGCACACTTGAAAGAAGTGCAGGAGTAAGTGAATACTCAAGGCTGCATGTATTGAATTTCAAAAAAATCTACAAGCACTCCAACAGATAAAACATTTCGTTGGCTTTTTGCGGCGGTGGGGAATGACAGCGACAGCGGCCGCCCCGAGACGGCTCTCGGTGAGGGATCTTTGACAGTAGCTGAGATTGTATGTATTGGGTTTGTAATGAAAGAGCCGGGCGGCTTCAGTGTGGGCTGTCAGTGGGGGAGCCTATTCTCATTTGACTCCGCATCAAACCCCTGTAAACAGCCCAGGGGATGTCTGCTCGCTCCTTCTCATCCCGGGTGGATGGTCTGGAGTGAGAAACGTCTGAGGGTAATGCAAGCGTGAAGTTGTTGATAGCACTGTTACTGAGATTGCACATTTTAAATGTGTCTTGATGCAACTATGTGAAGTGCTGATAGAGCGGCATAAATAGGAGTTTACTTACTAAAAAAAACTCATGCCGAGCTTCTCATATTCAGTGGAGAACTTAAACTCAAAATACTGGAGTGGAATGAATGGGAGTTTATGTGATGGAAACAAAACCTCCACTGGTTTCTTTTAGGTCCTGGAAAAATGGTTGCCATCTTGATGCAATTATGCGAAGCGTAAATTGTTTACTCCAAAAACTCATACCGAGTTTCTCGAATTGAACAAAGAAGAAGTTTCAACATGGCATTCGTCTTGATGCAACTAGATGAAGCACTGACAGAGAGGCACAAATAGAGTTTGCTTTGAAAAGCTTCCTCTCAGAATATTGATAATTGTCCCTGGTTTCTTCCAGGTCCTGTAGAGACGAATTCTGGTGCTGCAAAGTGCTGATATTGTTGCGTGAATAGGAGATGATTTAATTTACAGAAAACTCGATCTCAAAACACTACAAAGTTTCAATGGTTTCTCTTAGGTCCTGGAGAGAGAATGGGTTGTTGTCTTGATGCAAAGAGTAGAATAAATTATTTACTCTACAAACTACAAGTTTTCTCAGATTTAACTTTTCTGAATAATACAAATGCCCCTAGTTTCTCCTGGGTCCTGGAGCAACAGTTCCAGAAAGTTTGGAAGTGGAATTTGTCTTGATGCGACGACGAAAATCATACCAAATTTCCCATAATCAGTGGAGCTGAAAACACCAAGAAACATGCCCTTGGTTTCTCTTAGGCCCTAGACAGACTGTTGCAAAAGGTTTCATCTTGATGCAATTATGTGAATCGCTGATACAAGAAACAGAAGTTTATTTTACAGAAAGCATAATCTCAAAAAAAACTAACACTGGTTCCATCTAGGTCCTGTAGAGACTGATTGCAAATGGTTTCAGTCTGGAGCCATTTTGATACATGATGAGTTCATTTATCTGATGGGAAACATTTTTCAAAATACCATCCCAAAATAATTTTTTCTCTCAATCTCTTACCCCCATGTCGATTACTCAGTCAATGGGACAGTCACAAGCCTCCTGGTTTTCATCCAAAATATCTTAAATTGTGTGCTGAAGACAAACAAAGCTTTTATGGGTTTGGAATGATATGGGGGTTAATGATTAATGACAAAATTGTTTATAGAACAGCATACTGAGCCTGGCTGCTGTAGGGTTCAGTATTGTGGTGTCTTGTCAGATGTAGATGTAGTACTGGTACTGAAGTTCTCATATTAAATATCCAAAAATGGCCCTGTTTGGTCTGGAAGAGACTGTTGGTCTATAAATACAGTTATAAGAAGTACTAAGTTTCTCATAACAATATATGCTAATAATGTTCCTGGTTTCTCTTAGGTCCTGGAGAGACTGTTCCAGAAAGGCTTCAGCATGGTGGCATCCTGCGGCGGGGGTGTGGACTCCTCCCAGTTCAGCGAATACATCCTGAGTCGGGAAGACAGACGGTGTCAGACCAGTCACACGCCCATCAGGATAAAACAGGAGCCTCTGGACTAGCCGGCTCTTGTGCCAACCGCGAACACCTCAGTCTGCTTTCGAAAGAAAAAAAAAGAAAAGAAAAATGCCAGCGGACAAATAGAAGACTTAATTGGCAAGAAGAGCTTGCTTGAACTCTTCGGACTTCAAGGACTGAAATCTTAGTAAATGTATTTTATCAACCACCCCAAATCTGCTCCAAAAAAATGCTTTACAAACCCAAGTGAGTCACGGGACGGCTCTTCATCTGCTGACCTCCAGTTGAACTTTTTAGCTGTTTCTTTGGCTCGTGTCATGAAAAATGCATTCATAGATCTATATTTCCACAGTACAGATCCATATAAGTTCTCCGTTGTATGTGCATAAAAGAGAGAAAAAGAGGAACTCTACAAGGAAGTTGCGTTCATGGCGAGCGCACCTTCCGGCTAGAACACTTTCAAATGATGCAGCAGTCTGATCTCCAAGCTCCCGGGCAAAATTAACCACAAAATACAAAGTCTGTCCTCTGATCCATTTTTAATCTAGATATCTAATGTTCTCATTTTCCAGTCTCATCTATGTAAATCAGTTCTTTTATGACCTACAGGTTTATTGCTGTTGTCTCACTACATGAAGGATACGAGAGCAGTTCTCAGAAGTCATTTGGTTGTAAGTGCGGTCTGGATTCGGCCGCATAGACGCTTTGACTTGAGGCTACGTGGCGGCTAAAGCGGACAGTCTGGTAATGCATTCAGCGCTTGGAGAGGCTTTTTGTTTGAGCATGTCTAAAGGGAGACCTGGACTCACGTGGGAGAGCTTTACTGATGGCATCGCTAAATTCTCGACGTTTTCTTCAAAACTAGCCCTGAACTAGTTGCTAGTTCATTATACTTCATTGCTTTGAGTAAACGGTTAAAAAGTAAAGATCTTTTGTAGATACAGTGTCCAAAACAACATCTTGTTTAATGAAGGCACCTTTTGAAAAAAATGAGATTAGTTAATGAGCGCAGCATTTTCAGGGGGCGATACTCGGGCCGTTTGAGAAGAGGGGAATTACTATGCCCCTTAAGGCCTGGAGATGGAGGGGCTACGGGTCAGACTTCTCTCCAGGAGTTAAGGTCACTTTCCCACAATCCCTTTTACTCACTCTCCCTTAGAAAAACAGCGCAATCAGAGCCACTCTGAGAGAGACTGAGGGAGAATAAACTTGAAAGGTTAACTTGGTGGCTGGTAAACAGACTGAATTGCATAATGTGTTGTAAAAAGGCACATTTAATAAGAGTTCTTAGCCTCGCAATTTCAAAAGGAAGGGTCACTGAAATGCCACAGATATGTTGTTATGCTAAGCGCTGTCTTAACTGGCCAGCGTTTCTTTTCAGATTTTCTCGATTTGTTGTACATAGAGGCTCACGGACGCTTTGCTGGCCCCCCCGAATGCAACGCATCATCTCGCTGCTGCGCAACTGCCGTTTGGTTTTTGATTTCAAGGATGAGAACCTTTAAAAAGACGATTATCGGAGAATATGCGTCGGACGTTACATAAAACTTAATTTAAATACTGCTCTAATGGATGTTGTGTCAAGATGTATATTGCAGTATGGTCCAAATGTATATTATTTAAATAAAACATTTTTTTGTAATGGATTATTATTGATATGAATCATAGTGGTATGTCAGGCATGTGTTTATTTGAATTGTCACATTCTTTTTGTAATCGGTGTTGATAAACTTTTAATAAATTGTTGGAGTTCTTTCCCTATTTTAAACCACTGCCAGCATGCATGTGAATGTGTCGGAAAAACTTGATACATGGTACGATATAAGGCAGAGTAATCACATTTTTGGGTGTACTATCTATTTAAAAATTAGATTGACATTTTGATTCAAAATGGCACATTTCTGAAAGACACATGGATGAACAGTTTCCAATACAATCAATAGCAATTATTCAACTACAAAATAAAAGTAGGGTAGGACTTGATGTTTTTAATCAGAAATACGACTGAATCATGAAATGTGGGCGGTATATACCAGAATAGAGCCTCACCTGTTGAAGAGGAAAAAAAACGCCCCTGAAATCAGGCCACATTTACTTTCTATGTAGTCGACACATATTAAAATGTAAATCAACATTAAAAAAAGTCTTGGCAGAATTATAATTAGGAACTTTATTCTTTTACAAAAGTACAAATTTAATAGAGATGAGCA
Organism: Enteromius fasciolatus; assembly: GCA_032361145.1. Lineage (NCBI taxonomy): Eukaryota > Metazoa > Chordata > Actinopteri > Cypriniformes > Cyprinidae > Enteromius > Enteromius fasciolatus. The sequence continues at coordinate 8,545,854 of JAUMHR010000090.1, read as the reverse complement.
CTTTTTTCCAAACCAACCAAACATTCAAAAATTGTTAAATTTAGCAAAAATAGAAATTCTAATAGATATGTTTTTTAGACAAAAGACAATCCCTTGATCAACAATACTGTTTGTCTAAACGCCAGCACAAACAATACGAATTAAAACCAATCTGAGAGATGGAAAAAGATTTTGCCTCAGATCTCAAAGGAATCATTGCACACGACATGAACGCTGACTGTCTCCCAACATACATCTGTACAGCTCCAAAATGTCAATTTCCTCTCCTACTGCATGTCATAAAGGGCGATATACAAATATTCAGTACTCGAGACATAAAATAATGCCCAATGACAGATACTAAATTTATAGTGAACTTGATTTCAAACACAAAGGTACATGATCCAGAATGCGACGTTAGTACTTTAAAATCACTACTGCAGTCTGTGAAAGCCACCTCATTTTGAACGTGTTTTAAAAAATGGTCAACACGTACAACCTGCCATTTCTCCACAAATAAGTTACGAGAGATCCTGCTCTAGAATCGTTGAAGAAGCGATGCATATTAGTATTAGCATATTAGATAATTCCATGCCGTGGATTTGATTAAAAACAATGGTGCCCTAGGAGGGCCAAGTAAGGCACCATTTCACAGTATACTTAACGCAGACACTAGTGAAACCGTACACACTTTAACCCCACACTGAGTGTGCGAGACAAAACTGTCACTGAATTTCAAAAGACCATCCAATAGGATGAAAGACAGTCAGTGTTTTACAACACAGGGTTTCTTCATTTTGCATAAATCAGTAACAAAAAAAAAAAAAACATCCACACGGATCCTCAGAGACTTATAGACGCGCTACTTATAAGTTACTAAAAATACTCCCGACTCGTTAGACCTCTAAAACCAGGAACTTTGCATTCACATTTCCAGTGTCTCTATTGCAAATGAGGCTTTCGGTTTAAAACAAATCCAGCCGCTATTTATATAAAACAAATCTCAATCTCTATCCTGAAACGTAAAACCAGTCCGAGTTCAAGTTAATGAATAAAAAGATCAACATTGCTCAAAACGATGGCTCATTAATCCAAAACAAAGGGGAAATAAAACCGTAAAAGGGTGACCCGAAGAGGGGGAGAAATTTAGATGGTGTCCACAGCTACCGCTGGTTTTTCCAGAACCTTCTCATCTCCAGAATGCCTACGTTTGGAAGATTTACAGCAACGTGCTCGTTATGACACAAAGAGTACATGCCACGGGTGAGTCTCAAGGCACGGACCGGAGATGAATGTGGAGAAGGAGAGGAAGACTTGAACGCATTACTGAGAGTCAAGCAGGTGGAGTACCATTAGCGTGGATGAGCTCATCCATCTCACTGGATCAGTGCTACTTCAGGAGGGCCTTGTAGAGCAGCATGGACCTGGCTGTGGTTCGCTCCTGCTCCAAGCAGAAGATCAAGTCCCTGAGGTTGACCCGGGTAATGCGATGACGGGTCTGCCGGACTGAGGATGTGGAGGATGAGGTAGAACCGGTCGCTGATCCGGAGGAGCCCGCAGGAAACTGAAGGTGGATAAGGAAAGAAATCATTAGGTCACGGACACAGTTCACTCATTTTAGACGCGACAAATTTAGATATGATTCTATATATATATATATATATATATATCTATATATATATCTATCTATCTATATATATATATATATATATATATATAATAACAAACATAAACATTAAATATAGATTAAATATATACATTTAACCATAAACATACAACTGGACAAACAAACTGAAAAATAAATAAAAAATAAAAATAAAGATAAATAAATGTTAAAAATTGCGAGTCCCGTCTTATGAAAATAAAGTCATAATCATCTCTCACAATAGCAATAAAGTCAGAATCTCTTATCTGTAAATCACAAACATTAAATTAGCTGTTAAATATACAATTTTAACGCTTTATATTACGATTATTTAATTATTATTATTACTATTTCTTTTAAAAATATGACCAATATTTAACTTAGAATTAGGTCAGATTTTTGTGTGTGTAAAAATACAGTAGTACAAAAGCTTTATGTAACAGTCCAAAAGTTCAAATCACCCAAAATTTAAGCAAGTCGTTGCGCTACTTCTGAGACAAACTAGTCCAGCCTTGCTTTGATTCCATAATGCGAGCATTTTTGCAATAAAGACCTCGCGGTCGTCAAAGATCCCCAGGTTTTTGTGCTTTTGTGTGTTTGTCAGCACACCTGCACAACATGTGATCATCTGTTCTCAGCTGGAGGCTAGAGAACCACACCTCAAGCCCCGGGCAGCAGACTTTTGATCTCAACTACAGTATCTCAAAGCACTTCATCTTCAGACTGCACTCAACAAATGAGTATAAAAGAGTGAGATCAAACTGAAAGTCGTAAGGAAAAACGATAAAGAGCATTAAAATCAAGTCTACTCTTAGTTAAGACAAGTAAACGGAGGGCTTGGGACCAGCCAGCGCCACATTAAGATTATTTACACAGTCCACCTCGAGGGAAAAGACCTTCCATCTAATTTCCAGGAGGAGGGAGGAAGATGGCATGTGTATCGTATTCATCAGCCGTACAGGGGGTCTATAGCGTGACATCAGTCGGCTGGAATGAGGTTAGGGTCTCTAGCCTTCACTGAATACTAAGTATACGTGAGAAGGTGCAAGACGGCCTCCGGGCACAAAACACACACCACACCCTTGAGAAACAACCTGCAGCTTTGTGGGATCTATATTACCCTCATACATGCTCTTACACACCCTGAATGATTCCCACTCTCACACACACCCAGGGCTGGCAAAGCTCACGACATGTTTACGTGGGCAGGTCGGTGCGCGGTCTTGTACAAATTTAATGTTAAGTCATTATTTGAAAATTGTCAGGAGCACTTTAAGGGAAGAATGAAATGCAAAACCGAAATTAGAGATTAATGCCAAAATTCTCACTCGTAGTCACACCCAGAGGAGAGCGTTCCAGGAAGTTTAGTACAAGCGATCAAGTGATAGTAAGCCTCTGGTTACATATTGCACACACTTAAATAAACCTGAAATCAATGCCGAGCACTGGATGCCGTATGTGTGTGCGGAGACCAAAACACAAGCTAGTGATTTCACATCCGATGCAACGCCACGCAATACTCAACAAACAGACCTGCTGCTTTTAGCCATTTCAAATAAATGGGTCAATAACATGATGCTCATATTTTGGATATTATATTTTTTTCCAAAACGTAATTAATATACAGACTTGAATACACCTATTCTACAAAGAACATGGTTAGGAATTTAATTGAATATTTTTTTGGGTGTGGATTAAAAATCTTAAAGCTGGAGCAAAACAGCCCTGATTTTATAATAAAGAAAAAAAGTTTGTGAAATTTGTGAAAGATAAAGGATGTTGAGACCAGCCAATGTTGTTATTGTTAAAACTATAAAAATAAATTCAAAATAAATCTTAAAATAAAAATTAAAAAAGCAAGACAAGGAAACAGTTCTCTTGTATTTTAAGTACTAAAATTAACAGCAATAAAAGCAAACACATAAAAACAAAAAAATAAAATTAATAAAATAAAAAATTTATAAAATCAACTGAAAAGTATAAAAATAAAAGCTAGTATCTATTCTAAAAATAATATATATTCTATATCTAAAAAAGATAATTTGATCTTTTTACTAGGCAAGATTAAATCAGGTTGTAAAATGTTGTCATGTGACTCCCCAAAAATCTAAATATTATTATATTATAAATTCATGACATTTGAAAATTTACTATTTTTTACCAAAGAATTTACTAAGATGTATAATTGTCTATATTCTAGCGCTGTCAAATGAATTAATCTCTTCCAAAATAAAAGTTTTTGTTTTTATAAGACGTGTGTATTGTGTATATTTATTATGTATATATGAATACACACACAGCATATATTTCGGCAATTTTTTACATATATTTAAATGTTGTTTAATTTATATCATATATAAACATAACATTTTTCTTAAATATATACATGCATGAGAGTATTTATACATAATACTCACAAATATTATGCAAGTAAAAAAATATTTTCATCATTTGACAACATTAATACATTTACATGTCCTTCTTACAATAAATGACATTGTATTCATTATAGTTTCAATTTAATGATTCATAGAGTACATTTTAAGAACTTGCAACTACATTTTCCACAAGTTTTTTCTTTTAAATCATAGACGCTTATTTATCACTGACCTATAATAAAATAATAACAAAAAGTTAAGCAGACATTATCTGTAAAATCATTTATTTTTTTAAAAGTAAAAATCCAATATGTAACCACCTAAACTCTAGCCTTTAGTAAGAGACAGTTGTACTTGCTCAACTTGACACTGCAGTACAGGAAGACAGCATTTCACAGTTAGCATGTGTGGGTGAACACGCTCAGGGCATTTTGCCACTATCCTAGTGGTGCGTTAGAGATGGAGCTTGTTAAGCCTGCATAAATGTGTAAAGATATGGATGAATATATTACAGATGTGAGCATTAACGTGCCCTGGGCGCTGAAAGAAATGTATTTTTTTAAACCACATTAGCTGTGGAGTGGAATGTGTAGGGTGCACAAGCTATCTTTTCGAGTGTCATTAGGGTTAAAGTGTGCTGCAAACCCTTGAGTTGTGTTTGTGCTTGTTCGCTGTGTGTAGGACAGCAAACACCTCCAGAGGAACTGACTCCAAACCCTGAAGAGATGAAGCAGCTTACACTTGTAGGTTTCTGAAAGCCATGAATCGAGCAGAACGGCATGAAACGTATCCTTAAACCAGACGTAAAGGTCTTAAAATCTTCAAAACAAGCACAAGCAGTGTTGCTCCAAAGCTACCCTAGAATCGAGAAGCCCTTACAACTCAAAGTGACCAAACCACCACAGAAAAAACCCTCTCCAGACAAAATGGAGAGGGGAAAAAACCCCCCCACAACTTATTACTCCACCTTATTCCTCCAAACGACTGTGAGCACTTCTGGCCTCTAAAGGTTAGAGAGTGCCTGAGGGTGCTGTGTGTCTCCAGTGTTTGGGGAAATGACTCGCCTTGCCTCTGCACGAACACAGCCCAGTCTCTGCAGAACTGCCGCCCGGGGCTACGCAACCCTGCTCTACTTCACTTTAACCCTATACTAGCCAGCTTTTTGATGGCGGCCTTTCACTTTGATCCAGGACCATCTAACCTTGTGCAATTATAAAACTATGAGAGACATGGCTTTGAGTTTCAAAACGGGTCGCTTTAACCACAACGTCTTCATTGTTCCTCACAGAAGATCAAAAGTTAGGGTTGCATATGCTGTTAATAATAATATTCTTTACCGGCATTAATGGCACCATAAAGAACCTTTAACATATCTAAAAAAGTTCTTTAGATAATTAAAATGCTCAACACAAAGAAAAAGGTTTTTTTTTAAGGTTTTTTGAGGAACCCAAAATGGTTCTTGCTGCAAAAAGTGTAAAAAAGCCGTGGTCATTTTTCCAGCCCATTTACGACACTATCCGAGTTTGTGGTTCGGTATGCATTAACCATGGATTAAATCTGTAAACTAGTTGACACTACACATAATTAAAAAGTCTTGCTTTGGGCAAGGGGATTTTCTAATTAGAGAAATAGCAGCAAAGCTGCAGTTCCTTTGCCTCCAGTAAAGCTGAGGAGCTGAGGGGCAGAGCTGGGATAAAATCCAGGCCTGCGGCCCCAACCAAAACACTAGGCTTTGTGGTGCTCCATCATTACCTCACCACATAATTAACTACAGACACAACAAAATGTAGCATAATGTATGCATGCTAGCCCGACTGATGAAGATACTACCACAAACCCTTAATCAACCCTGAACCCAAAACCCAAATACTTTTCAGATGGGTCGTTTTCTTCAACCTTCAGTAAAATAATTCAATTGATAGCTTCAATCACTAAAGAATGTAAAAGCAGATAAAACTAGATGCTGTGAAGACAACTGATGTTCAAGTTGGTTGCTATCAGCTTTCTTGTGTATTTTGAATGGTTTTACCATGTTGCTATGCAGTTTTTAAGGTATTCTGGATCCAAATAACCATAGAAATATCTTCAGAACTACATAACTAAACACTAAAATTACCCAGAATACTCCTAACAAGCATATAAAACATGTTCTAGGTGGTTTTTACCGTGTTTTCTAGGTTATTCTGGGTGTACTTGGTGGTAGCTTACCACAATTAAAAGAACCCACCTCAAGTCTCCAGTCCCTAAATACAGCATGTTTTAGTAAATGGACCAAGCATTTATCATTGCCATTTATCTATGCAAGTTCTCAAAGCTGCTAATAAACATTGAGTATATGAATTAATCAGCCTCAGGAACCATAGGAAAAATCTTGAAAGCAATGCAAAAGTGCAGAATGTGTGCCAAACACTTGGGTCAGAAGATGCCACATACTGTGATTCATCTGGGCTGTGGGAGTTGACATCTCCTCTAGACCTCTCAAACACTGCTTTTTTTTTTTTCAGGATTAAGCATAATTCAAGTGTCTAATTTGACACCCTGGCAACGCAAGCCTGTCGAATTTGTGTGGTAAATATCCACGCTGCAGATTCACTACTATTCTGCACACGTTTTAGAAACAGCATATCCCTTTCTTGCCCTCTTTCTCTCTCTCAGCACAAAGAACCGGGATGCTTCAGGCAGCACTTGCGGGAGAACCAACATTCTGCCTACATCTGCCTGCAATTCAAACAGCTCTCCCACATTGTGTTGCCTGTACAGAAAAACAGCACTTGTCAACAGCTTACATGGCTACAAGGTACACATTAAGCTTGAGGGCAATGCTATACAAACACACGAAGTAGCTCAACAAAGATTGTCCTACGATGGTCTTTAAAACACTCTCTTAGTTTGGAGTGCAAAAAATGTTCCATTTAAAGCAGACAGATTTTGTGTCTTGTATAATACAATAAGTTAGCATGACATTTTGTTTAGCAACCAAATGGATTTAATATTCCAAATGTTGCCTTTACGTTACGAAAAGCAAGATGCATGTCTACAGTGTGTCAATCCAGAATAAACACAACGTATAAATGGCAATAGTATGAGCTGTAATGGTAGCTGAACAGCTTGAGGGAATCAGGAGGGTAAGCCGAGATGGTGCCAATACCCCTCTGGCTTCTACATACACAGAGGGTCATTGCGGTAATATGAAACAGATTATTTACACAACCAACCAGAGATCTCTGGGAGTGGGAAAAAACCCCAGTAAAATTAAAAAAAAAAGTAAACGCAGGAAATCCAAGACCATAATGTATATAACCATTAAAATACACAGCTGTCTTTACTCTTTAAGCTATCAACACATCTGCACTTCTCCCTTAAATGCAATTTAATACAACTATAAATAACATATGGAGACATTTTCAACCATAAATGTACAAAGAAATAATAATCAGCACTCACAATTGTGCTACATAGCGTACAACGTCAGCGGTTAATGTAAAATAATAATAACTAGTATTTTTACATTTTTAAATAAATGCACAAATATCACATATAATGAAATGGTACTGAAGAAATCCACAACCACGATGTGATTACCAAGTGATGGAACCAAATGCCAACTTGTCAATCTAAAAATAAATCATTCAATGGAAATCACATGATGAAGAAACTAGAATCACAGTCCTTTTATTTTTTTTTATCAAGTAACGAATGCTACTGAATCCTTAATTATTTCCACTAAGACATTTTGGCCCGGTTTCCCGGATAGGAATTAGATTAAGCCAGGACTAGACCTTTGCTAATTTAGGACATTTAAGAATTTTTAGAAA
>JAUMHR010000090.1:8496317-8511394 GCA_032361145.1 Enteromius fasciolatus | reverse complement strand
ATATATATATATATATATATATATATATATTTATTTATTTATTATCAAACACAGGCATGCACATACTTAAGAAAATATCTCATCCTTATATATATATATATATATATATATATAAGAATTATATGAACATAAATAAATACAACCCTTTCTAAATATATATTGTGTGTCTAAGTATACATAAATATAACCCTTATTTTGGATGTCATTATTTATGTGCGTGTATAAATATTACCTAGATTTTAATTTTTATATTATAACATATAAATGTATGATATTTAATATACTTATTAGTATATACAATTTTATAAAAAATAAATAAATATATATATATATATATATATATTTATACAGAACAATAAGATTACTCTCAATACTATAGATCATAAATATTTTTTTAAACACAAATAGTCTTCTATAAATAAGAAGCTGCTGGTGCTTATTAAAGAAAAGCTTACGTTAGAATATGTTTAATACAAAACTTATTTTAAAATCTTAAAATCAAATTTTTCTTCACAGTATTAATAAATAGTCATGAACATGACTTCATTCCATCACACCCATTCTCACATTCTCAAATTCATCATGCCCCCAATGCCTTGAAACAACGAACAATTATGGAGAAACGCTGCCCCCTACTGGACTCTTATTAAACCAACCTGAAAGTCCCACCCCCAGGGTCATTAAGCTTTTGTTTCTGATTGGCTGAAGCTTGGACAGCCACACCCATGGGGCTCCTCACTTGCAAGGACGTCCCAACAGCACCTGCAATAAAACTTGTAATTACACTGGGGAAGGTCCATTGGACTCTTGCATGAGAAAAGGAACACTTAAGCCTCAATAACTTTCCTTTAGTGGGTTTAAAATGGACTCTAAGCTCATTAAGTCTCTCAATAGCTTACCTTGAGCACGAACCGTCTGTGTAATCACCATCGGCATCCGTGTCGGAGTAGCCTGAACCCCAGGCCTCTTAACAGCCTGAGGAAACAAAACCACAGGGGACATGAAAATTGCAACTTATTTTTTGCTACTGAAGTTTGAATCAGAGACACTAATGTGTGTCTGAGCCAAGATTATAAAATGAATCTAATAACATGAGCTCGAGTAAACGTAATGGCCAAATAAACAGATGCATGAAAATAATCCCAATTTTTTTATTCATTTCAGCGCCAGAACAATGTACATATGTTAGGAATACACAAACAAGATATTAACCAAGCCTACAGTAGACCAAAGGTAAGTATAAGTACCATGGCAGTATTGGGAGCCAGGGCTGTGGCCGGCCGGATGGTAGATACTGTGGTGGGCAGTGTGCTCGGCGCTGGAGCTTTAATGGTGTTCACCGTCAATGGGGTGGATGTAGTAGAGGTCTGAGACAGATGAGTTATAGACTGCTGGGAGTTCAGAAGAGTCAGACGCAGAGCAGGCAAGCTTTTCTGTACAAAGAGAAAGGAAAACAGGTTTAAAAAAAAAAAAAAAAAAAAAAACACAAACAAAAAATGTTGTACCTAGAAAGGACAGTACACCAAAAAATTCATTTGGTCACCCTCACATCTGCATTATTTCATGTCTTTTGCTTAACACAAACTTTTGAAGTATGCTGATAACCAAACAGTTACGATCTCAATTGACCTTCATTTTATTTTTTTGCTGATATAATGGAAATCTGTGGGAATTGAAACAAATAACTATCTTTTTTAAAAAAAATATCTCTTTTCCACAAAAACAAAAAGTCATACAGTTTTGGAACGACATGAAGTTAAAAAATGTTTTTAAACTCTCTCTTTAAGCTTCTGTAATTAAGAACATTAAACTGCTTTAATGAGTCGTACCTTCAAAAAAGGGATCAGGTACGGTTGAGGAGACGATTTCAACTCTGTCTGTAGGCGATTTGTAAACTCCTCAGGCTCGATTTTTGCGTCCTTTGTGGATTTTAGAAGACAAAAATGCACATCAGTTATATATACAAATAAAATTACACATGCTTTTTAATTATCTCAAGTTTTTTTAATACTAGATTTATCAATAACCAGCTCAAAATTAAAGAAAACAATTCAGGGCTCTGAAATAAAACTGAAATATTCATGACTGCATAATTTTAAACAGTGTATTTGGCAGATGTAAAATAACTCAAAACAAAAACTTACAGAGCTGGGGGATTTTTTGTTCAAAAATCAAATGATACTGTTCTTTTACAAAGCTATGTCTTTGTCTACTTAACACACTGGAAACTAAGTGTGCAGCAAATTATTGAAATGAAAAAAGAAAATATATCTAAAAAGCCAGTAAATACTGGAAGGACAAATAAACTCAATTATACAAAATGTACACAGTTAAGATGCAGTGGCATATAATGCTGCTCAGAGGTGGCATAAACACATTTGCACAGCAATTACAACTGTATACTCTGCAATCTAGCATTTATGTCTTTACGTGGAATTTTGAACAGGCACAGAGCAGCCTTAAAGTGGCTGTGTAGACTGCTTAGAAATAAAACATGCAATTGCTGACATCTACAGTTTAGCATGAGAATATCACTAGAGGAAATAATTTCAACTGTCACAATGAACTACTGTATCAAAACTTTTATTGACAAAACAATAACGAACCGTCTCAATCAAAACATTGTTGCTAGTAGCGCATAAATACAACACTGAACAGCTCAAACTTACCAGCAGATCCTGCACTAGTGCCTTCACATTCCGAGATGTTTCCGGCGAAGGGGAATTATGGGAGGCCAGTTTGATGAGCGTTGCTAGGAAGTTTTTGCACTTCTTTACATTCTCTTGCATTTCCTAAATTAGAAATTACAGTATTTTACAATAGATAATAAATAGGAATCCATGTGCACCAACAGTCATTTACATTATGAACGAACACTACCTGAGAGAGGACAGGGCCTCTGTTAGCTGGGGCAGCGGCAGAGGTGGTGATGGGACTCTGGGGGGTCACAGAGGGCTTGAGAACTGACTGCGGTGCAGGCTGCACACGGGCCCCTGCTGTAATGACTGTGGTGGTGGGCTTCTGAGCCGAGGTAATTGTTACCACTGCTGTCTTCTGCTACAAAAATAAAGTTATGAACCATTTCTAGTGTTCTGTCCCCAAAACAAAAAAGTTTTAACTTGAAATAATACAACACATTAAAAGGAATAATTTACATTTTAGATAAACCCGTTGTCATTTTTAAAGCAAAACAGAAACAAATCATTTTTTTTCAAGAATCTTCACATAGGCAAAAAATCTTTTTATTAAATGGAAGTTCTTCTAAACTTAATAAAAGGACCAAAAAAGATGAAAATACTTAATTGAAGCATTAGTTACCAAATCTGAAGAGATTTGATTGTCCTGTATGATTAAGCAAATCAAATAAGATGTTTGGTTACAAGCCATTTAAGAAATATTGATGTTTGCGCCACATTTGATTTGACAGTAAAATCAGGATGAGATAAATCACTTGCATTTTACTCTATTCAGCTATCATATGGTTTTATGAAGAAGTCGTATGAAACATAATTAAATGTGATTTAGAACACAAGAGAACCACTTCATTTGTGAAATACAAAAGCAGCTGTTCCGCAGAGAGAACGTTTTAATCGGTGTTCAGTTTTACTGCATGGAAAAAACAAGCACTGAAAGTGTCGCCACAGACGGCCTTCCTTAATATAATTATTATTTACGGCTAAAACAGAGTATTTTCATTTTCATTTTAAAAGCTTTCAATTGACCCGTCTCGCTCATACCTGGGCGACAGGCGTGGAGACTCGGAAAGCCGTTCCAGCGGTGGGTGTAGCAGGTCTTGGTGACAGGGTGCCTTTATTTTGGTTCTGCGCTTTGGCCTGGGCCAGGACCTGCTGAGGAACCAATGCCAGCTGACCGGCCTCCGTGCGTACCAGCACCATACCTGAAGAAGTACACAGGAAAATATTCGTAAACATAATTCAAATAGCTGGGAAACACTGAAACCAGTATTTATTTTTCTGCTTATTCTTTTCCACACAATGAAAGTCAATGGGGTCCAATGTTGTTGTGAACCCTTTTTACTTTCATTATGGACAAAAACAGTCTTCGGAAATGTCTACCAAAACAAAGTCATTTAAATTTAGAACAAAGTTAGGGTAAATGATGATAGAATTTGTTATTGGGTGAGCTGTACCCATTAAACACCTCTTTTTGGTGTCTGGTCCCCTTATCGCATCCCAAGCTTTTACCTGGAGGAATGGTGAATCCCGGCGGTAACTGAATGGTAGTTTGTTGCTGCGGTCTGACGATCAGCTGGGTCGTAGGAGCCCCGGGACGCTGCAGGGGTGTCGCGGTCGCTGTCCCCTGAATGGGTACACCGGGTCTCAACAGGGTCGTTGTAGGCTGTCCTACGAGAGCAGTCGTTGTGGTCTTTGCGAGGGCTGAGGGCGTGCTTGCCACAGGAAGTGAGGTCACGACCGGGCTGGACGACACTATAATCTGAGCGGGCGTGCTGGGGTGCACCCCTACAGGAGTCCCGGGGAGCTGGTTCGGGACGATGGCTTTAATCTGGTTTTGAGGGTCAGATTTGGGCTCTGTGCTTGTGAACGGCACAAGACCGGCGGAGCCCTGCACGGGCAATCCTGAGACTTTGGGGTCACCTCCATTGTGTACAACACTTGTGATGGTGTTAGGAGGCCTGTGCAGTGCAATGGTGGGGTTTACTTGACTATCTAGTGACACATTCGCATGTGGCAGTGTGCTGTTGGGCTGAGCGGTAACAAAAGAAGTATTTGTACTAGCAGGAGCAGACATGTTGCTTTTAACATTACCTACACTTGAACCAATGTCAATACCGTTCACAGAAGCAGGAGCAGAAGCGATAACAGAAGAGTTTAACGTGCCACTGCTTCCGTTCACAGTCTGTATTCTGGCGGGAACCGGCCGGACAGCAGACGCAATGTGATTTGTTTTGGGGTGAGAGTCTGTTGGTGCTGCGTCACTTGAACAAGTTGATGGATTTGATGAATGATATTGCACCCGGTTCGCGGCTGTAACCGAATTTGCGGAGGTGCTGGGCAGGTTTGCGGTGGACGGGACGGCACCGGACGCCGGTATCCTGTCCGGGCCGTTTTCTTGAGAGTTTCCCTCCTGGTTTCGCTCTGGCTGCCGCTGCTGCTGCTCCAGTGTTGTTCCTACTTGGGCGGGCAGTAATTTCCCCAAGTGTGGATTTAGCGCGTTTGAGGGTCTCCTGGTGTCGCCTTGAAGTCCAACCGCCTTGTTTTGTCCACCCAACTGCGATTCTAACGAGCCTACGAGGTCACTGACGGCTTTTTCGTCCACTTCGGAGTAGAGCATATCTTCCAGCGGATCGGGGACACCCGCCATCTTTGAGAGACGCTTGAGAATTGCGCACGGCGCGTGCGTTGTTTTGCTGCTGTGGCATTGTGGGAAACGTAATGACATCATGGGCAAGATTTGGGGCTGTTGTCATAGGCCTGTCATATCTGGAATAAAATTTGGAAACTATAACATAAATATTTTTCAGTTGATTAACTGTTGTTCTACTGATAGATGCAGAAATGTTATTTTATAGTCTCGTTTTTGGTCAGATTTTTGTTGTGTTTTATTAATGATCACATTATGCTTATCTTTTAACATTTTAATTTTAGGTTTTCAATTGTATCATGTCTTATCATCAAATAATAATTAATATTAAATACTAATTTAATACTTCCAATAGCTAAAGTTAGAATACGTAATTGTGAATATGGAGGAAATAAGCTTGTTTTAAAGGCAGAAATTCAACAATATCTACAAAGATATTCAAAAAATCAGTACATAAAACTGTATGTGTTTTTTTTCTTTTTTTAACGTTTACATTTTTGTATTGACATTTAACCAATATTAAAGTATTACAATTGTGTTTATTAGTAAACAAGTTACTGTCTTTATTTTTTACCATTGTGTACACATAATTTTTGGGGGGCGAAATGGAGGTTTATGCTTTTTAATATATTAAAATTAAGGATGTTTAAACTGTTTATGGTGGTCATGACGAAAAACGACAGGTTGACCCTGTGTAAATAATACCTTAAATTAGAGTTTAGTTTGGAAGGCTTTGATTAGCTATTTGCAATAAGACATCTACCTCTAAACAGATTAGACTATGCGTAAATAAAACGCATCAGTGAGTTTCCCGGTGCACAGATCACGTGGTACAAAGCGGGACCAATAGAATTGCGAGTCGTGTTGTACGGCCCAAATATTAAAAACAACAGTATCAGTTTTGGTCATTTTTAACGGTGCTGTCAGCGAGAGTGAGTACAAGCGCTAAAATACGGTGAAATTTGCGTCGTATTAATATTTATTTAAAGTGGCGTGTTTTAATAATGCGAATATATCTAATGATCTGTTGTTGATAATGCGATAATGTTAGATGAAAATCAGCATCATGCTAGCAAGCGGGCTAGTGCAGTTCATCACTCTTATGAAAGTTGGTTTCGAAAGGCGAATTGGGGGGTGTTTTTATAATGTCTCATTCTTAATAAATGAAAAAAAAAATAATAATGAAAATGTATTACTGTCAAAGAAATCGCAAACTTAGAATATAGTACATACATTGGCAAACGCAAAATACTAAACAGTATTATCATAAAAATAACAATTGTGTTAATATTATTAACATATTAACAATGATATTAAATACAAGTCCTTTTTGTATGTTTAAGTAGATTTTAATGTTTTTATTGCAATGTTTAAATCTGCAAAGGGGGCGTGGTGCATCATGAATGTGCATTTATTGTTTATACATACATATTCTTTCTATTACACTAAAAGAATTATTATTAGGAGGTGTAGATCCTATCCATATATGTATTATTTTGGTGTTTAGACAAGCTTAACTCACAAAATTCTATCATCTTATCAAACAGCCAGAAGCATGGCCACGGCGCAGTCAACACTGATGGTCGCAGTGTGCATTTTGATGATAACTGAACTCATACTGGCCAGAAAGGACTACTATGACATCCTCGGTGTGCCAAAAGATGCTTCCGAACGTCAGATCAAGAAAGCTTTTCACAAGCTTGCAATGAAATATCACCCAGACAAGAACAAGAGCCCCGATGCGGAGACCAAATTTCGAGAGATTGCAGAAGGTGGGTTATATACACTAACGTTACCTGTCAAAAATTTGTACTGTTGAAAAATTGTTAATGTTTTTGTAATACTTATGCTCACCATGTCTGCATTTAATTGCTAAAAAGCTGATATTATTACAAGTAAAATAGTTATTTTGTGTGTGTGTCCTTTTTCCATTAGTGTCTTCAGTGTCACATTTTTCTTCTATTACATGTTAAAATATATAAAAATTGAGAAGTTATTTAAAATTGTAATATGTATGTTACTTTATTTTTGTCCAAATAAATGCAGCCTGAAAAAATAACCAATCCATATTAGTTCTGATATTTAAAGCAAAATTCATCAAATCATTCATTAGTTATGCATTTGTTTTCAAACTCGTTCTGCAGCATACGAAACACTATCAGATGACAAAAGAAGGCGGGAGTATGACCAATCAGGACACAACGCATTCAGCAATGAAGACATGAACAGAGGAGGGCAGCGTTTTCATCATTCCTTTGATTTTAACTTCAATGACATGTTCAGAGACTTTGACATCTATAGCCAAAACAGGCATGCTCGTCCAAAACGGCACTTTGACGAGCACTTCAAGGCCCACCAGCAAGCGCACAACCGCCATAAGAGACACTTCCAGGGTACTTTTGATACCGGAGCCTTTGAGGACATGTTTGAAGACATGGAGAAGATGTTTACATTTGACCGACACATAAAAAGGACAGAGAGCAGGTTTCAGGGCACAGCCAAACAGCACTGCAGAACTGTGACCCAGCGAAGAGGAAACATGGTCACCACGTACACGGATTGCACCTCATCCTCCTGAACATCAGAGTGGACCATCACACTTTTATTTTACGCCTGATTTAGATGGAGTTACTGATTTGCTGCTGTAATAAGTGAGGTTTGATTTTACATGTGACTGATCTGTTATTTATGATAATGGGTGCGTTTAGAGGTTTCATTGGTTTGATTGAGATTTATAATTAACACTATGTCAGATAGTGGCCTCTTAAAAGAATAGTACACCCCAAAATGAAAATTTGCTGAAATATGTTTCTTCATCGGAACAGATTCGGAGAAATTCAGCATTACATCTTCTGCAGTGAATGGGTGCCGTCAGAATGAGAATCCAAACAGCCGATAAAGACATCACAATAATCCAACCAGTCAATTAATATCTGGTGAAGTGAAGTCTTTTGGACTGTTTTCTCTTGTGAACTGTGTTTGGTCTGTTCATATTTCTCTCCTGATGCAGACAAGATGACCTTTTCACAGTAGAAAGCAATATTATAAACTGAGGACTCTATTTGATTCTGACGGCACCCATTAATTGGAGAAGTATGTATTTTCAGCATATTTTCATTTTAGTGAAAGAACCATTCCTTTAATAGCCCAACAGTCAGTTTTAGGCATTTGATGCGTTGGTTTTCATCTTAGCAGCACTAAGTGAAAAAACTAAATGGTCATTAATTTGTTTTATTTGATGACCCTCTACTATAAGTGTGCATTTATGTTTAAATTGCACTTTCTTGATCGTATGAAACAAGTTATACGCACACACAAAAAGATGTATAGTTAACTACTGAATACCATACTATACTCAAAGAACAAATTTACTTAATTCCTGAATCATAATTTGATAAGCATCAGATAGATAATTTAGCTCTACTATTATCTTCTCTTATGTTTTGTGTTGGTGCTGAACGCTCATGGCATGCATCTTTGGGATTCACATCTAAATGAACTGGTCTCTTATTTTTATGTGAGGCTACACAAATGTTTGCTGCATTGCTGTGAATAAGATAGTTCAATATATTAAAGTAGTTTCTTTCAAACTCTTTGTTAGATAGAGAGGTGCCTTTCCCACTCATTGTGGTAGACTGAATTTAGTGTAATCAGATTGGAGCACTTTTATGACCTCATGTGTATTATAGTTTGCATGGCTGAGAGAAAGTAGGTCTCAGTTTTTTTTCATGGACATCGGTCACCCGGTTGGGTTTGTAAACAGCTTTTGTGTTCGGAAAAGTACAACAAGTCTGACATTGTTCTCTGAGCCAAAGTGTATTTTGGCTGAACATTTTGTATGTTTGTAACAAAACATAAGATTTGAGATTGTTTTTTATATGGCAGTGTTACCCCTAATATAAAAAAATCAAGGGGAATGTACCAACAATGTACCAGCATTTGCCTGCAAAAGTTTTTTTTCTTTTTGTAAATACGGTGTATAACCCAGCTGTGTTCCTGTTTGACTTCACCTGTGACCTGTTGTGGTGAATAATCCTGTGTGCAATATTTAAAGGCAGCTCTCGTGTCGTTTTAACTGTTACCCGCTGACATAGTTGTTATGAAATGAGTCTCGGTAGACTCATCTGGCACTTTCTTTATTGTAATCCTATGGATAAAAAAATAAATCTGAAATAGGCTGTTTAAACCCAGATGTATGTGTACTTGGGTTAACAATAAATACTGTTGAAAACCTTGTTTGGTGGACTTTTTCTTTAGGATTTAAAAATAAAACAAATAGCTAGTGATATGGAAGCATTTTAGTACCCTCAGTAAACTTAAATTGACAATATTTTGACTGTAAGATACAGTCAAAAGATGGAATATATAACGTAAAACACAACAAAGATATATTTGACCATTATTGATATTGAGGAAGTTTGAATTAGTCTAGAAGTTTTTGTTTACATTATGTATTTGTGTGTACTGTGTATAATATGTATTTATAAATACAGACACATGCATGTATATAATTAAGAAAATATGTTTAGGTATTAAATATATTTATATATAATATAAAACATTAAGAATATAAATGTTTATACATGTAAATATTTTGAAAATTGCAATTTTATTTCAAAGAATTGTATTATTTGTTAATAAAAATAATGTGTACTGTGTATATTTATTATATATATATATATCAATAAATACTGACACATGCATGTATATATTTAAGAAAAATGTTATGTTTATGTATTAAATACATTTATATATAATATAAAATATTAAGAATATAAACATATAAATGTATATACATGTAAATATTTTCACAGTTTTCATTTTATTTCAAATATTTTAAATATTAAATATGTATTATTTGTTAATAAAATAATGTTATAATGTCAATAAAATAATTTTAAAGTTAGTAAAACATTTATACTGGGGTGCATATATTTTAAACACAACGATGTAGGCCTATAGTTGCTCAGATAACCGTATTAATAACACCACGTGTCTACATGTATAATAATTTATGTAATATTGCCACTTGCCACGATGTTCAGCGCTACCTCACCCAAAACATGTTTTGCTAAAACTCCAAAATATTTTTGTTCCACCCCATAGTTACGGTTGCCTTGGCGCATTCATTTACAACAATGCTCGGAAATGTAGTTCACTTCCAGAAAATTCAAAAGTGGGTCAACAGCTGTTGTCTCGTGTAAGACTACAAGTCCCACAATCCACCGGGGCTCAGTTTTTCCGCGGCCGGGTTGGTTCATGGTGCCACTGTGAGGGACATTGGATGACTTTGTGCCGTGTTTAGCCGGGGTATTCGCCTTAGCTCATTCATTTTGACAGGGGAAGAGATCGTCAACGTGATGGAGGCTCTTATTCCTGTCATCAACAAACTTCAGGATGTTTTTAACACAGTCGGGGCGGATATTATCCAGCTGCCTCAGATTGCAGTGGTGGGAACGCAGGTAACTAATGTTTTAGTTGCGGTTTCCATTCAGATTGAAGCAGGTCTACGGTAGTGTCTCAAAACCTAATGAGGTACCTACCTAGACAGCATTTTTGGGCGCCAAAGTTCGGAGTGGTGTCTAAAGCTCTAGTGCGCCTGTGAAGCCCCTAGTTAGTCATTTCACCTGTTTTGAAACGCAGCCTGGTATTGGCTACATTCATTTATTTATTCCTGCGACATCTTTTATGTAACGGTAACGTTACATATGGCAAGGTCAACGACAAATAAGCGAATGTTGCATTAAATGTACCCAAAATGAACACAAATCTGCAGCGAGCTTTAAAATAATGCTATCAGCGCTGTCCAGCTAACTAGCGTGCTAACACAACCCTTGCATGTTTTCTTATTCCTGTTTCAATTATTGACTTTACAGGGATATCATGTGATAAAATTCCTTCTGTTGGGAACGTGTTTGTGTTTTAACAGTTTCAGCGATATCACAAAATGAGTTATAGGGTTGGTCTCAGTATAGTAACTGTTAGCTAACACATGAATAGATGCGCCATGGTCGGTCTGAACTTGACAGTTCTGGCAGCATGTTTGGACTGGACAGCTGCAGGACTCACTGTAGTGAAGGACAAAATGGATAGAGTAGAGCTAAGGTAAAAAATTTCCATCCTGACATTACACAAGATATCTGCATTATTTCATTATGGAAGCATTGCATACTTCATAGTGTTGGAATATAGACCTTTAATGGAAGTAAACCAAAGGCTGATTCGTGAGGAGTTTCCTACTGTGTTCCCCACACACACACTTAAGGTATAATAAGTTTAAAGAGTCTTAAAGCAGGGACTTTCATTGACCGCTTAAGAGGATATGGCTGTTTGGGTGGCCAAGAACGTGTCTTAACCCTGTCAAGTCTAACATATGAAATAAAAAATAAAGTTTGTAAAGTGTTTCGTATCATATCAGGCCTCATATAGTGGGAATATGAAGGTCACATTTGAAGAGGGGGAAAAAAACACTTACATTTTGTCAAGAGGCCCAAACCGAGCAAATATGCAGTTTGATGCTGATATTGTTATTTATACATCTACAAGTCCTTTTAAATTAGTATAACAGACTATTAAAATGGATAACAATATGAGTTGTCACTCTTTATCTCCCAATAATATGTCTTAATTAAATATTTAAATGCTTAGTTTAGTAATTAAAGCTGTAGTTTTTTTTGTGGGGGCAAAAATAATGCAATGCAATACGATGACGGTTAAATGTTTCTCAAAAATAACAGGCTTTTACTTTCTGAGAAGTATCAACTGTCAGATTTCAGAAGGCATGAAGTGTTTTGATCTTTAGGGGCTTTAGAAATTCAAATATCATGATTATATATTTTTTAACTAGATCTAAATGTTAAGAACTTTAGGTATGTTTAGTCAGTGCTGACTTGTTTGTTTTTTGTGGTTCATCTCAATCACAGAGCAGCGGGAAGAGTTCAGTGCTGGAGAGTTTAGTTGGCAAAGACCTCCTACCCCGCGGTACGGGTATCGTCACTCGCAGGCCTCTCATCCTCCAGCTGGTGCACGTAGACCCCGACGACAGACGAAAGACCGGCGAGGAGAACGGTATCTGCTTTTTTCTATTTGTATTTCAGATAAGCATGAATTAATGACCTGCAGTGTGAATTTTTATTTTTTTTTTCTCTGTGCTGCTTGTTTCTAATTTTGTTGTTCAGTTAATGGATGTGCAGGTACTAAGTCAAAAGAGAATATGTTAATAAAATATGTGAACTTTTGAACAACAAACAATCTAGTTCATAAGAATCCACAGATGAAGCTTTTAGCATGAGCGTCTCTGCATTTGTGTGGTACTCTAGAGTCCTTTAAAAACAGCATTGCTGCCAGGCTAACCCTCTGTCATCTCTCTTTAAACACAGACCCCAATGTGTGGAAAAATGGGCGCCTTTACAAAGGTCTCCTTTTCCTTGTTCCTTGCCCTTTAACTTGTGTTGAGCAGCTTTGTGTTTTTCCTCATCCTGCTTCCATTATTTGATTATAAGCTTTGGTTACGCTGCCGGTGCAATGGCATAGCTTGAACAACCCCAGACTGAAGAATTAAGCAGTTTCATTTTCAGATTTGAAGTGGTGAGTACTAGGGATGTCAATGATTAATTGATTAATTGTCGATAAGAGGTGCAATTGATTAAAGCTATCATGGTCGATTAATCAGTTTCATTTTGGGCTGCAGGCTTAGGCGTAAAACAGCTGTGAGTGACCGTGAAGGAGCCGAATATTTCACAAAGATCATTTACTAATGTACAAACTACGCTTTTTAAACCTACATTAAAGATACAACACAGTTATTTTGTATTGAAATGTAGTAATAAGTCATGTTTTATTATCATGTTTGTTGCCTATCGGGCACTTCACTTTGTCACGACATTAAATTCCTTGTTCATTCGTGGCTACTGACCATGTTTCATTAACTTTTCCAGAGAAAACCCATGATTTAACTTAAGTGGGGGAACAATTTAAGGGATAGTAACAAATGAATCCCCGCATTTACTACATTATGTGAAAACAATGATTAAAAATGAGCAACTATAAAATAAATCTGTGAATCTAGAGGGTGAGACAGCGAGGATTTGGTGGGGAAAAAATCAAATATCAAATCAAACAGAAGCCGTGTATGACTTGATTGGCTTGAATCCAAAAGCAAGAGTGCAACGTGTAATTTGCTAACCAATTATTTCTCTTATTAACAAAGCTTTGTACATCACTTGTGTCATAATACTCACAGTAAAGTGTTTCAGATGGGTAACAGGAGGCCTATGTTTTGCCGTAGGAGCACTGGTGGTTTTGGAAGCGGATCGCAGCCACAAGCGCCATACGTTTGAAATCTGTTTATTTTAAATCCCGTTCATGTAAAATGCAAACATTGCTATGGTGTTTTAAAAACAACGAGCGTCGTGAAATCCCTTAACAAAGTGCCTTCAGTCGTCTTCGTGGCAGGATCTGAAACGAAATACAGCGCGCTCTCTGAATTTGATCAAATGATCACAATCATATATATTCTTATTTAGACTAAAGCCCCCTTTCATTCGGGTGAGGACTCTGGCATTTGGAGAGCTATTTGCACATGCCGTCATGCCCTTGACTGTATGCCCCTGCAATAGATGCCCAGATGCATTTTGCAGTAGTAAGGTTAATTGATTATTAATTTAAACGACAATCAATTGTAAAAAAAAAAAGAAAACGAAAATTGACATCCCTAGTGAGTAAGAACGATTTGGGCCTCTGAATGTCTGTTTACTTACTAATAACTCTCCAACAGTCATCAAATGCTATTTGAATGTCACCATGTAGTGAAGATTCAAAGTCTTTATTAGCACAGCGTGTGTTAGGTATGCTGTGCTACCCACAATGCACTGCGCTTGGCCTTTGTTTTGTAGCAGTTTTTGTTTCGATTGCTGTACTGGTGCTTTTGAAAAGTGCTGTTGTGGAAGAAAAGCCTATCCTACTTAGCAAAGTAAACTCTCGGAAGAGAGTGAAAGTTTATGTAGGTTTCGTGACTCAGTATGTGTCATTAATAATGTCATTGTCAATGCTGTTTCTCACAGGAGTGGACGGAGAAGAGTGGGGGAAATTTCTACACACCAAAAACAAGGTATGGAAAGCAGTACAACAGATATCAGAGAAAGAACTCACAGCTTTATAACACACTTTGGATATTTTTAGGTGTCCACTGTGAACAATCTTATTAAGTGCATGGATTATTTATTTTTGTAAACATTTTTAGTAAGAAGTTTCCACCTAAATCACATACGTACATGAATTTGGTCTATTTGGTCTAGGTACTAGGTCAGCAAACATACAATGCTCTTTAAGTATGCGCTTTCAGCTATAAGAACATTCAGGAAGTTCAAATTAAATAAACAACTTTTAAACTGATCACTGTATATATGTATATTTAAGATTAAAGTATGTTATATTTTGTATCATAAATATTTAAAGTGATATTTTGTATACATGTGGTTTCAGTTGTTATTTTTTGGTAAATTTTGAATCATTTTTAGTAGGGATGGGCGATATGGCCTAAAATCCATATTGCGATATACATTGCCTCTTGCAATAACGATATATATTGCGATATATAAATGATAATAGAACCATTTCAGAACAGGTTGCATATGGCGCTTTTCCACTGCATAGTACAGTATGGTACGGTTCAGTACAGCTCACTTTTGGGGGGTTTTCCACTGGGAACAGTACCTGGTCCTTTTTTTAGTACC
>JAUMHR010000090.1:8476687-8492425 GCA_032361145.1 Enteromius fasciolatus | reverse complement strand
ATATCTTGCAATTCTGAGAAAAAAAATTCTGAGAGTAAAAGTCACAATTACCTTTTTTTATATATATATATATATATGATTCAGTGGCTTTCAAAATACAATAAAAAATTGTATTATGAAATATTACTACATTTTACAATATCTTTTTTCCTATTTGACTATATTTCAAATTTTCATGTTGATCAGTTGATGAATTTAATGTAGCCTTGCTGAAAAGAAATTGATCTGGCTGACCACAAACTAGGTGGTATTAGTAATAACTATAGTTGTTTGTTCTAATATTTTAGGTGTGGTGGTGCACGAATTTGCTACATTTTCCACGAGACATTCGGAAGGACATTGGAGTCGGTCGATCCTCTTGGAGGACTTACTACTATAGATGTTCTCACAGCTATTAGGAATGCTACGGTAGGTTTTGACTCCTGCATCCTTTCTAGAATTTGAATTTAGTCCAGACTGTACTTGTATGGTTATAAAATGGAAACTGCAGCTAGCTGTGATCTTCATTGAGCTGCAATGTGTTGCAGGTTTGAGGAACCTTTCATTATCAGAGTGATTTAAAGAGGCTCTTGTATAGCACTGTAGACCTCAATAGTGTGAAGTGTATAGTTGTGCAGTTTGTGATGTAGTTGTTGTGTTTCCTCAGGGTCCCCGTCCTGCTCTGTTCGTGCCTGAGGTGTCGTTTGAGCTGCTGGTGAAGAGACAGGTGAAGCGTCTGGAGGAGCCCAGTCTGCGCTGTGTGGAGCTGGTGCATGAGGAGATGCAGAGGATCATTCAGCACTGCAGCAACTATAGCACTCAGGTAGACTGGGCAGTTGTTGCTCTGCATATGTTGTTCTTTACCTGTTGCATTATGTCAAATTTTTTACCACTGTTATACAGTGCATCAATTAAGATCTGTACGTGCTAAGCTTTAATAAACATGGTTTTCAAAGTCCACATCATGAATATAACAATAAAGACACCAAGGAACAATGTCATTAGAAGCATGTTCAGTGTTGATTTTCCAACTAATTAATAATTAAAGCATAGATAAACATTCTAAGCAGAAAACAATATAACTGCAGCTCTTAATATAAACAAAATGTTGGCAATTAGTATGTGCAAAATGTAATATTTATTGTACAACCATTTTTTCTTGAACCGTTTCTTGTTTATTAGTTATGACATTTTGTTAATACTATGATAGTTTTATTAGCTTTTTATGAATTGTTATACTGTTATATTCTTACTATTTTTATAGTTTTTGTTTATCATCATTTTCATTTTTGTGACTTAGAATATTAATATAGAGTTATTTATATTATTCTGTATCATTACTTTCACCCAAGTTGTCTGATTTGTGTGTGTAATTTTATTAGTGTTATTATTATTTTATAATTATTATGTTTAAATATATACTAAGCTGATTATGAAACTAAAGAGAGACTTTTTACTTGAACCTTTTCTTATCCAACATTTTCTACATCTAACAGTCAAACATAATATAATTATATATTATATTATAATTTTAATTAGATGTTTAATTAGCATTATTTAAATATTTAGTGATTTTATTAAGTCATTTCTTTCCTAGGAGTTGCTCAGGTTTCCAAAGCTCCACGATGCCATAGTAGAAGTGGTCACTTCTCTTCTCAGGAAGAGGCTACCGGTCACCAATGAGATGGTTTGTTTTTTTTTTTTTACTTTTTATGTGCCTGTGCATCTTCTCTAAATCAGTGTTTCCGCTGTGCTTCAGGTTCACAATCTTGTGGCAATAGAGTTGGCTTACATTAACACCAAACACCCAGACTTCGCAGATGCCTGTGGACTCATGAACAACAACATTGAGGTTTACAGATATTTTATTTGACGATTTAATTCAGACTTTCGTTGATGAGAACATATTTCAGTGTGAAGTTTATTCTTGTTGTCTTCATGACAGGAGCAGAGGCGTAACCGAATGAGAGAGCTTCCCTCAGCGGTACCCCGTGATAAGGTTTGATGTTAAATCATGAGGGGGTTATATTGTATATTTTTTTTACACCAAAATGCAATGGAGTGCAATCTGCAATGTTCTTTTGTTCACTTTTCCTCTCTAGAAATTAGTTTGTTTCATAAACCAAAGTGTCCAGAATTAGTTCTTCCTCTCTAGCTGACTAGTCTTTTCTCTTCCTGTCTCTCTTTATAGTCCTTAAAAGGTCCTGGTGGGCAGTCAGTGTCGCCCACCGAGCAGCTGCTTGCTGAGGGCGATGGCCCTAAGGTGTGTGGCGCCCCCTGTGTGTAGGGGCAAAGCATGGAGTTGATTTTCAACCCACTCAAACTGCTCCCCCTGACTGCATGGTCACCGACCTCTAAACTGACAGCAGATCAGATTTTTGCTGTGCAGTTTGGGTTTAACTTGTCCGAATCTTCTTAAACTTGTGTTATGTGCTTGCCGAGTTGGTATAAAGGTTCCTTTTGAAGACCCTGGACAACTGCTGCTGTTTTTTGCAGTTGTTTCTTGTCAGTTAAAGGCCCAAGTTGGTGTTTTATGTGTTAAGTTTGAAGCCTAAAAACAATATGTAAAACACCAATGGACTGCATGGGAAGGTGCATGAATCACTAGTGAGCGTTCAGTCATGGGGTGGTGTTGTTTGTGTGTGTTAGATGGCTGGAGGAGCTCAGGGGGAGCAGGAAGGAGGAACAGGGACCTGGAGAGGCATGTTGAAGAAAGGAGACGAAGGCCAGGGTGAAGACAAGACTAAACCCCAGAGCTCCAGCCCTCAGAAGGGTCACGCAGTGAACTTGCTCGATGTGGTGAGTCCGTACAATACAATTACATTTGATTGCACCACAGAAATGACTTAAAACGAGTAAGCTTTGAGAGGCATTTGCTAACACGGTCACAGTGAATTAGTGCTGATTTGTTCTGATCTTTAATCAGCCTGTGCCGGTCGCCCGGAAACTGTCTGCTCGTGAACAGAGGGACTGCGAGGTCATCGAGAGGCTCATCAAGTCGTATTTCCTCATTGTCCGTAAAAACATCCAGGACAGGTGAAGTACATGTCAGGTGAATTAGTTTCTGGTTTCTTGTTTTGAGCAGATTGTTCATTCTGTTTCTCTGTCTCTGCAGTGTACCAAAGGCTGTGATGCACTTCCTGGTCAACCACGTGAAGGACAGCTTACAGAGCGAGTTAGTGGGGCAGCTGTATAAACCCGCCTTGCTGGACGATCTCCTCACAGAGTCCGAGGACATGGCCCAGCGCCGCAATGAGGCTGCTGATATGCTGAAGGTAACCGCAGCAATAATGAGCTAATAATGTACGTTACAGTAAAAATGTTTGTAGTATATGAATTTAAAAATAATATATATATTTCTTTTATCTTACATCTTTATTAATGTAGTTATTGCAATATTAATAATACTGCTAGTAATTTGACTATGAAACAACAAAAGTAATGAAATAATAATCAAAAATGTATAATTAGTAATAATAATGTTTATAAAAATAAAATGTTGTAATGGAGAGTAGGCTTTTCAATACCATTTTATTAATTGTTGTTAATAATAATCATATTGTTCATAATATTTTTATTAATATAATTTAATTATTAGTTAGTGTGTATTTATAATTAGAAAACAATTATATTGTGTATTAACGTAAAAGTAGTTTAGTAAAGCAGAGTAGCCTTTACATGAATATTAATAATGGATAATTATTTAAGATTAAATAATAGCATTAAATAAATATTTAATATTATATAATTAGTCTTTTAAAATTAATATGACTTGTCTATTAATAGAGAGTAACATTTACAATAATATTAATATAGAATGTGCATTAATGCAGAGTAGCCTTTAAATTTAATATTATTTTATAGTACAACTACTAGTAATTTTTACTTTATGATGTATATTAATAAAATATATATATTCATGTAAAATCTGATGCATAAATACTACATTAATTGTAATTATAATAAATTATTTAATAAATGTATCATAGCATATATAATGTGTAATAATAATGCAGTGATATGGTTCGTAGTGCAGTATCATTTGCATTAATATGCAATTTGTTGTTCATTATTATCGATGATCTAATATTAAATAATTAAAATGTCATTGTTAATTTACTATCATTACTTATTGTGTATCATTAATTGATTGTTTACCTTGTTTCATTGTTTAACTCATTTAATGAATAACATGTAATATTAATGTAGAGGCTAATAAATGTTTTTTATTTTTGACATGATTGTATTGTATTTTATCCTATTATGTAATGAGATACATGTATGCTCTCCTCTACCCCTAGGCCTTGCAGAAAGCCAGTCATGTGATCGCCGAGATCCGAGAAACGCACCTGTGGTGAAGTCCTGCTGATGTACAGCCCCTCTCCCATTCACTCGAGCCCTGCGGTCTGCGTCAGCCTCGTCTCTCTTCGCTCTGGATTTCACAGACAGCCAACTTGAAAAATGCACTGGTGTCAGTTAGTGTGTATTGAATATAATTTTATGTACTCAACGGACTCTTCTTGAACTACACTGAGGACAGCACATATCACATCACACCTGCACACCGTCCCATTCTGTGATCTCTTTCATGTATGTAACGCTGCAGATAATGTGCGGACTGTGTGTCCCTGTTCTAGCCTATATTAAAGGTAGTGATTCAAACAAATCAAAGGGTTTGTCGTGATGTTGTGGCTTCGTTTGCGGCTTTTGCTATGATTGGACATTTGCGAAGGTGCACTCAGTAATATTTGTATGTATTTGTTCAGTATAGAGGTCAACTACAGACAAAGCTGCAGAATATTTTTGCAGACTAAATAATTACAGGTAGCTACCAAGATAAAGTGAGAAGCATTCAACTGGTCGTGTGATCTCAACTTAGTGGCCTCTATATATGGGTGACATGCAATGTAAATAAACCACTTTTATTAGACTCTTGATAGTGAGTCCACATAATTTGAAACATAAGCAGCACTTTCTTTTGTGTGAATGTATACTTTTTTTTTTAAATTTACTAGGTGCACCTTTAATTTCAGTGTTATTTGTAAATTTTTCCAGTTTTGGTAAATAATTAACGGTGAGAGAAACTTTTGATTAATGTAGTTTAATTGAGTGTTGGTGCTTTATCTGTACACAATGCAGACTATACTGCAACTATATAATATTTACTGTTACATATTAATAATACAATATGTTGCTGATATAATTTCATAATCACAGATTTAATCTATTTTTATTTGATTAAATTAAATCATATATCCATTACACTGAAACTAACAGGAAGTGCTAATATTTATTCATGGCAAAAAATAAGCAAGAGACGGCAAAGCAAAAATGTACAGCCAGAGCATTTTCGTATGATCAGAATTATTATTATTATTTTCATCAAACAAAACTAATGCAGAAAGACAGGTATTCCTCTCATATTTGCTGTCGACGTCTATCTTAGCCTTCCTCCCATCTTGCCTTTGCCGCGTCCCTTGGCACTAAAAAAGAAAAAAGCAAGAGGTTAAAATTAGTTTTTGGCCTTAAATCTGAACATGGTTCAACGCTCAAATTGGTTAGTGAGATTTTAAGCTTGTGATTTATACCTCTGGTGATCCTGGACGCGGGCAAGGAGTTGATTTATCTGCGAGAGACGGAAACGTGACAGCTAAGCGCTAACAGGATGCAGTGATAATGAACACAACCTAATTACCTCAGACCAAATTCCACCTGTTCAGCGCGAACTGGATTTTGTTAAACTGTCAATGACTCAAAAATTGGGTCTGGCAGGAGCTCCATAAACGTCTCAAAAGCAACTTGTAAGTAAGTAAAGGCAGATATCACTTACATCGTATTTCTGGCGTTTCAGTTTCTCGTTGAGATCGTACTTTTCTGCTTCCAGCTGCATCAACCACTGCCACAACTCACTGGCTTTATCCCTGCAACCGGAGACAAAAACTCAAGGTTCACACAGAACGCGTTCTACGTTCCACTGAGTTGTTTGTTTTAACATTCTTTTTCATCGCAAGGCTGCTGTTAAAGTTCGAAAAACGAAGCGTTTTAAAGTCTTATTTTACCATACCTCTCGTGTATGAGTATTACTACAAGTGTGTTTTTTTCCAGTTGATACTAGTTGTGTAGGCTCTACTGTAATAGTGTTTTGAAAGATTAATTTCAAGATGAACGCATGTGCAAATGGCTCAAATTATTAGAAATGACCTTTAAATATGGTTATTTGTCTGTTTTTACTGTAGTAGTCACGAGGTCACTGATTGGTGGTAAGGTCAACTAAGCAGCGCCAATAATTTGCATATAAATAATCTGTGCCAAGCTTTTGTACTTGAGTTTGTCATCACTCAGATGATCAACGCTCAGTGGTTTTCGCCGGTCAGCCAGGATCTTCTTCTTTTTCTCCCTTTCCGTCTGTTTCTTGGCACCTTTACGTCCTTCACCCTTTAATTCAGCAATAATTCTCATATTAAATGAAAGAAACTTCATAAAGTTGTCATTTAATTTCCAACACATATGCTGCCAAACACTGACCCTTTGCTGTATGCCACCATACTGATGGGTCATATTAGTGAGAGCTTTCTTCTTCTTGGCATCTTCATCCTGCTTCTTTCTCTGCTCCTCCTGCTCCTTCCTGTCTCTCTCTTCCTGTCAACAATTCAGATCGTAGGTTAAATACCCATATTGAGCCTGTAGCTCACCGTTGAACTTAAATGGCTGGGCAAAGAATCAGTTAAATTTAGATTGAAAGTTTTGTAGAAATGATCCAGTAAAATGCATTGGTTTGAGGTAAGGTGATTTAAAGGTGTAAATTCTGGGCTAGTTTGGTGTCATCGGTTAGGTGGCAGGTGTCTGAGCAGAAGATGGCAGGCGTTGACAGTCAGAATGTGACAGGAACTCACAGCAAGTCTTGCCTGACGCTCTTTCTCTCTCTCTGCTCTCATTTGCTGCTGCTCGGCTCGCTCAGTTCGCCTCTTGTCCTGTTCAAACACATAGGCTATTCACATATTTCTGCTCGTAGGTTTATGCACCACTTGCAGGATCTGTAAGACGTTGATCTTGATTAATGGAAAAAATAGAATGACTCCTTTTGACTTTCATATTTAACAAAAACCTATCTAAGGTCTACAAAGAGCTGAACAAACCCAAGACATTTACATCAGCAATACACATTTATGAGGAAGCACTCACAATTCTGTTGACCAGAGCAATGAGTTCCTCTTCATCTTTCTGTCTCTGGAGGAAATGAGCCTCTATAAGAGACTGTAATTCTGTTAAATCCTTCTCCTGGCGCTTTTTTTGGATGTCCTGCCACACACACACAAATGATACAGGTTACAGGTGGTCTAAAAATGAGAGAGGTGTGTGTTTAAAGAGAAATATCTTCTACTTACATCAAAATCTACTTTGTCCCCTTCTGGAATTTTTGGTGCTTGGATATTTGATAGATACCTGAAGATAAAAGATTTAGCCATTAAAAAAAAAAAAGTTTTATCACGCTGTATAATGACGCACTCAATAGGGACTTACTTTGGTTTGGACTTTGAGTCATCTACTGTAATTGGAGAAAGGGGGTGTTATTAACAGCAAGTGAATAGAATAGTAACATTAAATATATATTTAAAATGTTATTAAAACAATAAAAATTAGTTTAGGCGGTATTAAATTGCCAAATGCATTTTTTTTTACTAATTTTTCCCAGAAAGTAAGTATACTTGGTGCAAACAATATGTGCCAATGTAAACGTATGTAAATAACCACTGGCATTATAATAAATAACTAAAAAATATTATGTTAGATTATAATATTAAAACATACAATACCTTCCTCCCTTTTATAAAATGAGAATAAAACACAAAGAAAGAGACAGAAGATTTGTAAGTGAAAATATGATGCACTTTTATCATAATAAATCATGCAAATAAATGATAAAGTGTAAAAGACTCACTGAACCCCCTCATCCATCACATCTTCTGTGTCAGACATGACTATAAACTACATCAAAGATTAGATGCTGGATACATTACAGAGGTTTAAATGCAACACCAATACCAAAACACATCCCGTTCGTTATTCTTACAAGGCAGGAATAGATAACTCTCACCTGGGTTTGTTTGTGGATCTCGGAGATCTCAGGAGCCGCTCTCTTTTAGAGCGCAGTGTTAGAGCAGCGGGCCTCAGTCTCAAGGCTAACATACTCACACACCACGTGATCACAATGGCCTCTCATTGGCGTGCGCTGAAAGCCTTCGTCTATTGTTAGACTGTCAGATGCATTTCAGTGAAGTTCTAAAACTAAACATTCTCTTTGACCTGCCTTGTTTTACCACCCCATGAAACCCAATCCATTCAAAGAAAGAAGCAGACAGCTCTTCTCAAATAACAATGAGTTTAGCACAGGAAACACACAGAGGCGGTGTGTGCATGAATCACTACTTTACTGTGAAAGCTTGTTTGACAATACAACAATTGTTCATCACTGATAGCCTGAACTGTTATAGTGCTGTTAAGAGTTGAGCTATGTCACTACCAAGTGCAAAGTACATGATTGAAAGTCATAAGGCAATATCAGTATACGCAAAGCATGCTCAAACACCTAAAATAAAACATGCTATAGAGCATTACATTATGAGTGCAAAATCAATAGGTTATCTGAATCTCAATGCATATGAAATAGGAAGCTGCCATTCTTTCTTTTCTTTTTTTTTTTTTTTTATGAAGCCATAATCAAAGCTATAGAAGCAGTCAGTCAGATTGAACAAAATCCAGCCATTTCATTTGGAATCCATGTAATTTGGAAATTCGCTTAAGAGCGAGAGATTGACCCACACAGATCGTTCGAAACAGATTTCGGCTACTTGGTTTGAAAGTGACTTCTGTATGAAACGTGCTTCATACGCGTTTACACTAAATACAATTTTGGTAATGCAACTGCATTTGTTGTAATGGTTACTGGTAGCTATATTTATTATTATAATTGTTTATTATCATATTCTTTTCTGATGCAAGTAAATTGTATATATAATTCAGTAAGACAATGAGAGTTTAAAAAACGGGTTTTCATCAGGGTTCAGGACAGTAGGGACGAAATAATGCTAAAGGCAGATAATAAAATTCAACTATATAATCATGCATAGTTATGAAAGCAAAATAAATAAGCGTATCAATGTTTAAAAGATAAGTGAAAACACTTTCCACTTGCGTCCAAACAAACTCTACAGTGTGTTGGTGTAAATCCACCTGTCACTTTTTAATAATGTTGGATATTAAAGAGATAGTTTACCAAAAAATGAAAATGAATTACTCACCCTCAAGTCATTCCAAACTCGTAAGACCTTTGTTCATCTTCGGAAAAATTAAGATAAAGTATTTTTGTATTCTTTGCACATAAAAATTACTTTAGTAACTTTCTAAAATTAAAGTTGAATCACTGATGTTGCATGGACTATTTTAACTTACTTGTGTGCCTTGAACCCAGTTTTGTTATGCAGGGTCAGAAAGCTCTTGGATTTCATGAAAAAATATCTTAATTTGTGTTCCGAAGATAAACAAAGGTCTTATGGGTTTGGAACAACAAGAGGGTAAGTAAATTATGGCAGAATTTAGATTTTTGCTTGAACAATTTCTTTAATACTTTATATGTAATAGTTTAACATGCATTATTTGGCTTGCACGCGATTCATTGTAACTGTAAATGTTTTAGTTAAAAGGCAATTTTTTAAACTTAAAAATTTTGTACTGTTAAGTTGTCGCTGGATTTCCAATGTAAGATCTGTGTCCTGAAGTGGCAAAATCATGCACATTTAATGCATCTTCCACTTCCGCTGATCTGGGATCCATCGGATGTCTTTATTTTCTGGTTCCTGTAAAACATCAGGGAATACGTTGTTAATGTGCTAATGAGTTCTCAAAAGAAACGGTACGAGGGAGTTACATTTGCTCTACATACGTCATGTGTATAACTCGGCAGGCTTTTTCAACACTTCCTCAAATACACGAAAAGCAAATACATCAGCCGTCCGCACCTGTTCCCAGTTAGAGAGTTAACACGTTGGTGCCGTGACCCAGACGAATACACACGACCGACATGGTCAGAGGTCTCAAGTTGTGCCACAAGTGCGACAAATAACTGGTACATTGTCATCTATGTCACTCTCAAGGACAAATTCAGCTGAAAGACCAGGAGAGGCACTAGCTTCTTTGCTAGCTTTTTCACTAGTACCTTTGAATTAATAGTAATAAACCGTAAAAACAGATTCCTGTCAGGACTCATGAGAGTGTTAAGGAGGTTAATGTGACATAATGTGATACTTTTATCCTTTCTGTTACTCTAAATATTAAACTGCTTTGCGTTGTGACATCATGGTAATCCAGTGATTCATGCCCATGCAGTGGCACAACAGAACAGCTGCGGCAGGGAATGCAACGCATCATGACACAATGCTACACGGGAGGCGCTGGGTGAAACAAACACACTGAAATTATGCCTGACACGCCAGGAGTCCAATGCAAAAGAACAGGATCGGTGCTTTAAATATAGCGCGGCATGATATGCGAGCATGTCTTGCTGGCCAGTTAGGGTCATGACTTCAGACATTTGCTGTCGCCACCTCCCACTGCTCCACCCTTTTTAGGGAGCAAAGCTACTCGTTGGTGAGAAGATATTTTGAAAAATGGCTTTTTTTGACCAATGAATGTCAAAGGGGGGCGACCCCATTTGAGTTGCATTGCACGGATAAAAGTAGTTTAAACATTATGCAAATTATCTTTTGTGTTCCACAAAAAAAAACAACACACACACACAAAGGTCACTCACCATTTGTGACGAATTTACTCTTGGCTGCAAACACCTGAAACAAAAAGCAACCCAATAAGAATCTGATTTTGAACCTTCAACCCAATCTCACAGGAAAATTTGACTATTTTTTATACGAATTCGTACATTGTAAATTCTATGAAGTATTTATGAAGGTCCACCCCTAAACGTAACCATCACTATAGAGCGTGAGCAGATCGTACAAAAATGCACAAATGAGATCAGATGAACTAGATACCAATTCATCAAAATATTAAATAAGGCCAATAAATTGTGTTGGTATTTTACTACTGTTTATAATACTGGCAAAATTATAATAATGAAAGACATTCCGGTAACGATATCTGAGAAAGGGATGATGGGATGCACCGTTGAACATCAAACTTTTGCCATCCAGTCATATAAAATTATTAGATGAAAGGCTTTTTAGCAACAGAGCCATTGCTTGAATTAATGAGGCCTGGAACCAATCTTAGGTCTAAAGACATGCTAGCTAATTGTTAAGTTGGTAGATGACCCAATAATTTGAATAAAGTGAATTCAACAGACATCAAACACCACTTGTTTCTAAAACAAGAGTTTTTACTGTTACACCTCGAGATCTGTCAGTCATTTCCGGGTCGGTCAAAGTAAACACTCAATGAAATAACTGACTTTAATTGACTTAAACATCATGTTTCCACCTATCTGACTTACCTTGGCAGGTGTGGAGCCCTTTATTTCCCACGGGCCACGTGGTTTAGTGACCTCAGCTGGCTTTTGCTCCTTTTTTAAAACAAAAATTACACCACCTCCATTAGATCTGCATACAGTAGGTTAATGGATTTTAAATGAATGCTTTATGTAAAGTTTACCTTTCTAGACAAGGATTGAATGAAAGGAGAGGAAAAACAGCAGACAGTAGCGTGGCAGGAAAGAGAAAAGGAAAAGAAAATGCCACAGCTAGAGGATTGGGAAGGAGATGGAGATAAAATTAGTAAAGAAGTAATTTATAATTTTTTTATTATATTTTTTATTTATATATATAAATATATATATATATTTCACATTTTATTTGTCATACGAAATCAATAAACTCATAAACTTTTAAAATCTAATCCACAAATGCAATACACTGAAGAATCACTGGAGGGCCACCTTGTACCATGCAGAAAATAAGCATTTAGCTAAATTGACTTTTGTGAAACCACACATTTTACGGTTCATGGGAACATAATAGAAAATGTAGACACATAAATAAAGACCATTCCCCCTAATGTTCTCTGGTCTGTGAGCATAAAACACATTAAAATGATATAAGTTCAAATGAAAAGTAAACCTAATTTATCTAAACTCATAACTTTTAACAAAATCCCCTCTTAGACACAGTCAGTTTTTTATTACCGTATTCATTTCAAATGATAGACTTTTAGCACATCTATCAAAGTAGGTAAAAACTCCACAGAGAAGGTTGTCTGATGGTCATAGATTGTGTGTGAACAAGTCCACAGTAATCAATGTCTGATTCTTATGTAGTTCATCTTTTAATGTGTGTTAACTGTATGAGTGATCTTGAAGGCCGGTCAAAGAAGCTTAAAATAAACAGAGCCATGAGTGAAATATAGCTCAGGAAAGAAGGTTGGAGCTGTGCCACATCAACGTAGAGCGAGTTTCAACACTTGACCTTTTACTGATTTTCTACAAAAACACTCTTTTTTGTTTTATGTCAAAGCATTCTAGGGCTGACAAGAAAATTACTCCATTTAAAATCCATTAATTTTCAGTTCACTAGATCTCAGCTTTTTTCCACTTTGTCAACAGGTGGCACCAAACAATCATTAAAGTGCCCCTATTATGGGTAATGAAAGGTTTATCTAAAACCTCGCTTGCTTTTATTTTTACCTGTTTGCTGAACGACTCACAAACATTTACTTTAACCATTCTTTTTTCCAAACCCCTTGTTTACATGATGCTAATCTGCAGTGATTTGTCCGATTGGTCGATTGCATTTCCATTTCATAATAAAAGCTACTTGGGTAGCACATAGCAGCTATTTGTACAGTTTATATATTTTAACGCTCCAAAAGCTTCATGACGTGGCAAAGAATGAATTTGCATTTTTTTTCAGACCAACCCGAAAAGACCAACAAGGGGGCGGTCAGTGTGCTAATATTTCATGTTGACATGAAACGGCTTGGGATTTATTTTAAAAACAACTCATTTCAATGATCTCTTTTGAGTCAATAACTTTATACACAACGCACTTTCAGATGTAAAACTTTGCAGGATGTTTTCATTCATTTGGGGCTGTGTTACACACATTTAAAATCCATATTAGCGGCAATTTAAGCTCCTCCCACATCTAAAGAGCATTTCCTATTTACTGCATTTCAATAAAGGCCTTATAACAAAACTTATTTATGAAATAAACTTAAGCATTCAATAACTAAAAACAAAAATTGGTATAAAAATTTAATAAAACTATATATTGAGCTTTTTAAAACAATAATAAAATAACAAAATCAGATAACATTTAAACACTAAAACATTAAACTAAATTTAAAATGAAGATCTAAAAACTAATTCTGATTTTAAATTATATTATTTATTTATTGATTAATACTACAATAAACTTGGCAGATGGACAGACAGACAAAGATAGATAGATAGATAGATAGATAGATAGATAGTCAGACAAACAGATGTAGACTAAGTGACACTCTCACTGTTTTGGCAGGTGGTTTTTCTGGTTCAGGAGCTGGTTTGGGTTCAGCAGTCTTGGGCTCTGGACTCTTGGTTTTCCAGCTGTTAATACGACCAGCCACACCGATGTTCAGACCAGCTGTTTCCTGAGAGGACAGTTAGCAGGAATTTTCTTTTGTCATAATTAATAGTGCTTAATTTCAGTACTTAAACGCTCTTCTCTCATCTCTACTCCTTTACCTTGGTGACCGGTGGAGGGCTTGCAGGACTCGGGGTGGGATTGACCACATTCCCCTTTTCCCACATACTCTTGATGCTCCGCAGGCCTTCAGCCACAGGAACATCCACAGGAGATTTGGGTGATTTTGTCACTTCTTTAGTCTGCCAAACAGATAGAGTCTCAAACTGTTGCAAATGACAGGTGGCTGCTTTAAGCGTTTACAAATCCCTCACCTGAACAGCAGAAGTGTATTGCTCTAGTCTGTTACCAATCTTGCAAACCAATGGAGTGTGCGACGTCTTCACCGGACTGGTGTTAATAAACAGCAGTATCAACACAGTATATGCCAGACCCCAGAACTTGTTTGACCGTTGAGTAAACCGCTTCTTACCTTTTTAGAGCAGATTTGTTCAGAAATTCAGCTTTCTCTCCAATCTGTCACAGAGCAGTATCACATGAAACACATTATTATGGTACCATGTTCAAAAAAATGTGGTGCTTTTTTGTAAGAGTCCGAATAAATCATAGAACGATTAACCTTTGCTGAAGCACCCTTCGGAGCGATGAATGCTGCTTTGCTCCCTTCTTTTGACTCATCCTTTAGTTTTTTCTTCTCGGCTGCCTCTGCTCTCCTTCGCTCAATCTCTTCCTTCATCTTCTTCCTCTCTTCCTGTTCATTTTAGTGACGAGAAGAAGACAAGGGCAGCATATGTCTCACAAATAAAGTGTATGAGGGGCCGTTCACATAATGTATGTTCAAATTAGCGTATTATTTGTATAGGATACTATGGCAGAATGTGACTAGTGTCCCAAATCATTTTAGTTTTTATCAAGCATTTGTGTGTGTTTCAGACTAGTAATTCCCATAATGCTTTACTATATATGTATCAAAGAGTCACATGAAGTTGACTAAATACTGGCATACTGCATACCTATATACTTAAAAGTGCATACTTTACCAGCACAGTTAGTATGCAAAATATATGTTCTTTTTTACCTCCTCTTTGGCTTTCTTGTCTGCCAACTGCTGTTTCTTCTGCTTCTCTTCCTCCTCCAGAATCTTCCTCCTTTCCTCCCTCTTCTTCTTCAGCTCCTCGAGCTCCACCTCGGCGGTTTGCTGCTTCTGCTTCATCTTCTCCAGCACCTCGCTGTCCATCTCGTTCCGCCTGCGCTTCAGCTCCTGCAGCTTTCGTTCTGCCTCCAGCTTGGCGATTGGATCTTGCTTTTCTGTGTCAGGAGAACGAAAGCTGGTGGGACTAAAACGTGAAGAAAAAATGTCTTTATATTCATTTCCCCAAAAAATCGGCAAAATAGACTAAATTATGAAATGACAAATCAGTCTTTGCCTTAGTGTCTTCTCTGGTTTCTTGGCTTTGGCGGTGCTGTCAGCTACATCTTGCGGCTTTGTTGACACTTTCAGCTTTGAATGGAAAAACAATGAATATTATTTTATTCTCAGGTTGTGCTGTGTTTCCTTCAGTCATAAATGTTTTGGTGGAAGTGTGATGGTATTTGGACATTAACTTACTTTATCACGTAAAAAGGAAGGTTTGGGTTTTTCGTCCAAAACCTAAAGAAATAAAAAAACAGGTCTTTATTTCTATCATTAGTGTTAGCAAGTCATTTCTCTAATGTAGAAATCAGTATGTATAAAAATCGACCACACCTCATGCACATTACACAGCAAAAACAGAGCAACACCAGGCAGAGTCTTGATGCGAACATTGTTTTTAGTACTGCATGTATAAAGCAAGTGATTTGTGAACATATATGGGTGAATCTCGTGAAAACTTATCCAGGTGAGAATTTGACATTTCTATTGCAGTATTAAGTAATAAAATCACTTAAAGAATATTACAGCAAAATAATGGAAAACAAAACTAAACTGGTAGAAATTAAATGCAACTGACTGATGCAAAACTGTGTCCATCGAGTCAAACCAAAAAGCACATTAAAAGTGTGGGCTGTGCATTAAGTAGATCTGTGATTTCTATGCATTACTCAGGCTTAGAGGTAAATACCTCCTCCTTCTTTGATCTGGCTTTTTCTT
>JAUMHR010000090.1:8441361-8458057 GCA_032361145.1 Enteromius fasciolatus | reverse complement strand
AAACCACAAGCCACCATTTTAGGGGCGGGGCTAGATGTAGGTCATTCGTACAAATTCATACGAATTGGCAACTCATATAATATGTATGATTTAGCAAAAATTTTATGAATTCGTACGAGTGAGGTCGTACAAATCCATACAAATTAGCCAACTTGTAAAATACGTACAAACTGCAGTGAGATCAGACTGGTGCTTCCTACAAATGACCACAAACAATCGTTTCCAACATATTCGAAGAAAAATTAAAAGAGCTTCACATGTTATTGGACAGGTGGTAAAGTTTGCCCAGGAATGGTGAGCAGTAATATTCATTCCATCTCTTTATTTAGCAAAAAAAAAATCAACCCAAAAAGGTATGAATGATCTTACTTTTAGCTATGTCAGACATTTTCCAAGTAAAACAATATTTCCTCTGAGTTTACAAATTGTTTCGTAAGTGCGAAAGAGGTGGACTACAGGACACCGAGATGCTCAAGAAGGAAGCTTTACTGCAGTTAAACACATTCCAGATCTCCAGGGCAGCAAGACATTGATCATGGCCAGACAGATCCACATGTATCAGGAAGGAGATGGTCTCATGCCTAGTGGCTTATACCATGTAAGGAAAAGGGCCGACTTGGCACGCGCACACTTCAGCTCCGAAGCTTTTCCACAGCTAGACGCTTGGATAACGTATGATAAACAGTATGTTGCGATGGAACACGTTCAAGGAATAAACCTCAACACGGAATTTGGGATTTCGGCTCCGCAGCTGCAAATTTTTCCGTACATTTTTAATGGACCTACCCAAAGACAGTTCAGTTTTGTCTTACTGTGACCTCACGCCTTGGGAATGCTACATGTGCCAATTGTCCATCATCTTTTGGTTAAGTGGTACTCCAGCTCCAATATATATAATTCCATCCCAAAAAATGTTTGCTGCATAATTCAAGGCAGCACTATGGAAACCCAGTCTTCAAATTACCAGCTTTTCAACATCTGGCAGCAGTGAAGTGTGCATTAAATGAGCTGTCTAAGGGATTGTGTCTTGTTATATATTTAACTAAATGAATGGTGCTAAAGGTCCAAATCCAAATCTTCTATCAAGCACAACTGAAATAACTATAGATTACATTGAGGACATAGTCTGGTTCATATCTAATTCATTCAAGATTAAGTCAATTTAGAAATTTAATGAATGATTGTGATGTTTAAATGTCTTTATATTAGTTTTGAAAATTCAAACTGGGATTCTTGCCAATCAAAGCACCAGTTCAAATAACATAGTGTCTTTTTATGTTATTGGATGATTCCTTTGAGAAAAACGAATGTACCTGATCCTTGACAGACCCCTGCTGACCAAGCATCCCTCCCTCTCTGATTTCCCCCCTGAGTCTGGGCACTAAGGGCCAGCAGCATTCCCAAGCTCAAGCTCATCCCACTCCGGAAGCACAGGGCAGTACTCCTAACATCCTGCCCGCAGCCTGTGCCAAGGTCCTGTTATCACCGTGTGCTGAATTGCCTCCAGATTCTGTTCAGCTGCACAAAACACACACATACATACACACACCACTCGCTGCTTTGGTGCATTCCACCAGTGATGCATCTGTCACCAGATCTGCACTCTGGGATAAAATACTTAGACCTCTCTCTCTCTCTCTCTCTCTTTTTTATGAATTATGTGTAGGTGCATGTGATGTGATTAATGCTTTTGCAGTACATTTTTGGTAATCAAATTTCATGTAATAATTTGTGATGACGTTTGTAATGTATGAAATAATAATAAAACATGTTAAAAGGATTTTGGGGTCTAAAATCTATAATAATAATAATAAGCAGAAGAAGAAGAAAAATTATTTTTATGAGAAACATAATTTTTGCTAAATTTGTTATTGTTTTATAAATATTGTGTGTGTTTGTGTGTGTGAGGATATTAGTGCTGTCAAACAATTAATCACATCCAAAATAAAAGTTCTCTGTTTTCTATGTATATTTATTGTGTGTGTGTATATATAAATATATCAATACAGTATATATTTTGAAAAAAAATAAATATATAAAAATATATATATGTTTGTGTGTGTGTGTATAAATATTCATCTATGATATAAATATTCACATGTTTATATTTATATTAATTTAATGGCTTGATTTATATTATAGATAAATATATTTTTATATATTTTCTGGAAAAAATACATGCATATGTGTGTATAAATATATAATACATATACACGACACACAAACATGCAAACAAAAACTTCTTTCGGTTGCGATTAATGATTTGACAGCAGTATATAGCTATAGCTAAAACTATTTTAGGCATTATTATTATTAAAAAAAAATCTATATAACCATATTTATAAATAATAATAATAAATATTTATTAAATCTAATATTTATCTTTGTTGTCAAGAAAATAATGTTTTGCCATTATTATTTATATATTTTATATTTTAATCAAATATATTCCACAATTTGTAGTAAAACAAAAACCTTTACTACCAATAACGTTTATTGCTATTATTATAGGTAGTACTAGTAAAATATTTAAAACATTTTTTACGAATATACTTGCTCTATATGTTACCTTTTGGTTGTTCAATGGCAAGTTTAGTGACAACTTACCCCACAGAGCGTGACAACATGCCTCGCTATTGGCAAATGTGCGAATAGTTTATTCTTCTGAGAAGTTACGGTGCATGGATATCTTCAAAAGCCTTATTCCAAGACTTTAATGCCTATACTGCAGCCCACTAAACCTAAAAAAGTGACATCTAGCCTCCGTCTCCCTCTCTAGAAGCGAGCAGAAAGTATTTTGAAGCAGTGACGCAGGCGCAGTGCTGAACTTACAAGCAAAAGAAGTATAAGGATGTTCTGACACGGGACCAAGGTGCAGGTGAAAGCATTTTCAACATGCAATTCATCTGTCCACCGCAGGAGTCTTTCCAAATTTAATTTCCAGTAAATGATGTTGCCGTCAGCAGCATGTCTTTATATGATGATTTAATCCACATGAATCTTTTAAAATAAAACCATGTCTACATAATTTAGGAAAGATTTGCAAAGATTAATTTAAAAGGAATTGTAACCCTTACCTGTAACGAACTGAAGCGGGTTTTCAGCGCTCTGTCCAATTTAGTTTTGAAGTGTGATGGAGCCGTTGAAAGCGCAAAACAGGAATTACAAGAGTCGTGCCTCTACATTTTATAAAACGTGCAGCGGTTCAGACTCCGCCTCTGCTGAGCTCCATCACTTCAAAGAGCTCGGCTGCAGTCTTCCAGCGCTTTCCTCCAGCCAGAAGTAGCCTGATATCACAATATTCTACACTTCCGTCCGATATCGCTCCCAACACAGCAGCTTAGTTAAAAATAATATTGTTTATAAATAGTAATATCTTGTTTAAATCAACAAGAAGCCTAACAAAAAAAAGCTAAATTACATTAAAGTTACCCAGACCCGACTAATAAGAAATTTACAACCACTTTATACTGATTCAGTTTGTTTTGTTGTAGTTTGTTTTCTTTTGGGTCAGTGTAATTATTATTATTATTATGTTTATTTATTTTGTTTTGGGTCAGTGTAATTGCTATCTTTGTTTTTGGGACAGTCTAATATTTAATTTTTTCTTTGTTTTGGGTGAGTGTAATTTATTTATTTATTTTTTGCTTGTTTTGTGTAGCCTTGTTGTTTTTGCAGCTTGCTGTTTAAAAAACAAAAAACTTTTATTTTGCATTTAACTATTATTACATAAAGTAAAAAAAAATATCATAAAGTAGTAAAAAGCTTCTTCCATGCTTCCAATAATACGGTGTGATCACTTTTTACTGATGTTTGGCAAATTTCCACGCAAAAATTCATGCAATTGCAACAAGAATTTAATTTTAAAGCCTATGAACTTTTGTTAATGTAACTACCCCTTTCATGCAATTATAATTTTCTCAATAAAATCACTAAATTTGTGTAACTTACATTTGAACACATTTCCTTCAAAAAGTCTGAGAATTTTTTTTTTTTAAATATGCCATTTTGCAGCTATGCTTTGTAAATGTGCTTGCATGGTGTAAAGTTATTGTGTATATCACACTTTGTCCTGGTAAAGCAACTTACAAAAATAACAGATGCTCAAGTAATGTTCCTAAAGTATTGGCACCCCATGATAACATACTAACATAACAATTTTAAGAGAAACCTGTGTCAGACTGGCAGTGAAGAGAGGCTACATTATGTCCAGGCCTTTCTAGTCTTCAGCCAAACTGAACAGTTCTCAAATTGAATCCTTGGCAGAGTCTCTACACTCAGATTCCTGTGATGTTTTTCTACTGTTTCGAGACCATGTTTTAAAGTTAAGAAAGTGAAATCCATGTTTCAGAACACAGGCCATGAAAAATATGAAGAGTAATCAGAAACGGCCCATCCAGTCACGTCTTCATAGCATCAGCAAATAAACTAAATGAAAATCACATTATCTTTTAATAAGCTTTGAGGGAGATGGATGTGGCACGTTTTCCCAAGAGCATATAATGTGTTAAAATGTATATTCTTCTAAGAGGACATTAAAGTCCATGAGAACATGTTTTAGTTCTTCTTTTCAAACATTCCAGCTCAACAAGACAAATGTGAGCTATTAGTTGAAGCGAATATGTACAGTCTGCCAAGTGCTACAT
Source organism: Enteromius fasciolatus (assembly GCA_032361145.1). Classification (NCBI taxonomy): domain Eukaryota; kingdom Metazoa; phylum Chordata; class Actinopteri; order Cypriniformes; family Cyprinidae; genus Enteromius; species Enteromius fasciolatus. Next base: position 8,453,411 of record JAUMHR010000090.1, on the reverse strand, counting down.
CCTATTGAATAACCAAAATCAGTTTCCCTATGTCATTAGTGCTTTCTGTAAAAATAAACTTACCATCCACCGCTATTATATTAAGATCAACATCGGGTTCACTGGAGAAATGTCTTTTCAGAAAACACTGTAGCACCTCCTTCTGGTTAATAGGTGTTTTATACATTTTCACATCCATCATTTAATACACATAAACACTTTTATGTCTGTAATCTTTATTTGTATATATTATTCTTTTAGGAAAGTGCTCAACCCTGCAGACAAGTACTTCAGGGAGGTGGAAAAGAAAGTGAAAGCACTTTATGGGACACATGTGCCATAGAAGACATGTAACAGTGAAAGCCACTATGGCCATTAAAACAAAAACAACACACATAAAACATTTCTCTTCAGATACAGTGCAGTGTTTAGCAACCTTAAAAACATAGAAACAAACATAAATATTACAGTGCACAGACATTCTCAACCACAACTATGTCTAGGTTTTACTCACCAGTAAGACTGGTTTGTCTTTACATTTGTCTTGGTTAACGTTGGTGGAGAAAATAACGAGACACAAAAGAGCTGGGTTGCGTTTGGCAGTGCATGATAAACTAATAACTTAGTCTTAACACATATTATCTTCAATTATCTGTTAATAAATATTTTAAATGTCCCTTTCAAAAAAAAATTAAATACTGTCTAAAGTATGCTAACAACGCTATTTAACACAAAATATTCTAAATAATATTTTAAATATTAATAATTATCCTTCAGACGTCCGACGAAGTCTCTAAGTTTAATTTTAAAAAACAAACTTATCTGATTTGTAGAATATGAAATTCAGTAAGATCAGATTTCATTGGTGGCTTGGAAAGTCCAGACTATTATTTATTTATTAATTTTTGGAATGATTCCATTCCAGTTGGGATAATCTATTAATATCTTTATGTCAGAATTTGGTTGTCAATGCAGTATTTGAGTCCTTAATACGGTTACGTTCACACACAGTTTGGTTATTTACGAGTGTGACAACCGCATTCTGTCATTTAAATTTAAAAGCTGCTGTTGGTTAAAGATGATTTGAAGAAAGAACTCGAGCTAAATTAGACTTTAGCAGCATAATAATAATAATTGATAAGTAAAATCAGTGTACTATTTTAGGGGCAGTCGTGGCCTAATGGATAGGGAGTTGGACTTGTAACCCAAATGATTATTAAATTACTAAATCATCCGACACTGAAATTACAGTTCACAATATATTGTTTTTACAGTATTTTTGATCAAATAAATGCAGCCTTGGTGTGCTTCAGAGACTTTTTACTGACCCTACACTCTTGTATGTGTACAACACTCTTAGTGTACAATTTTTAAAGTACAGAAATGGCTAAAAATATATATTGACCTTTAACACGAAATTCTAATAGAACACAACTGATGGATCGTATTTTTACCCAAAGGAAGGCACCACTGGTTTTCTGTGGCCACAAATCCACTGGAAATATAAGCAGGAACTAACACAAAAATAACAACACATTATTAAATGATCATTTTAAATAATATTATAGTAATATCTATTTCATTATGATGTGGTCTAAAGACCTCTTGCTATGACAAAATATATGTACCAAGAGTGCATTTTGGATCAGTAACCAGTGCTTGACTTTAAAATATTGACTTGTCTAACTCTTCATGATTCTTAAAATACCATTAAACCAGTCTACCTCAGGCACACCCTACAGTATGCGCCCAAACTATCTTTACCAGGTGCTTCATTACGGAAGCTACAGAGTGACTAGTAATAATTCTGTCTGAACAGTTCCTATCTGAATGAATATCAATAAAATCCTTATTTATTTTGTGCATTAGCCTTCCCTTGATCCTCCACCTTTTTGATGGCCGCCTGAATTTTGGCCTGGTCACCCAGAAGCTGACGGGGCTTGACTGGTCGAAGATCTTCATCCAGCTCCAGCAAGACTGGTACTCCTGTGGGCAGCGTTACATTCACAATGTCTTTTTCGGAAATATCTGTTAAGAAAGAAGTGTGAAATGAGAATATTAAAGTTTATATTTTAGTACTAACTTTATTAGTAGGACTCTCTGTGCTTAATAACTGATAGTATTTAAACAGAAATATAACAATTTAAAATAACCGTTTACTATTTTAGGGGCAGTCGTGGCCTAATGGATAGGGAGTTGGACTTGTAACCCAAAAGGTTGTGGGTTTGAGTCCCCCGGGCACCGCAGCAATGGATGCCCAGAGAAGTATGGGAAACCATACCTGGCCACATGTCACGTTCCTTTAATATATATTTAAAATGGAACTTATTCCTGTGATGCAAAGCTAAATTTTCAGCATCATTCGTGAATGTCACATGTTATATTTAAAATAATTTTAAAACGCTGATTTGTTCCTTAAGAAATATTCCTTGTAATTATGAACGTTGAAAACAGCTTAATAGTTTTGTGGAAATATGAAACTTTTTTTATGATTCTTTCAGGAATAGAAAGTCCAAAAAGAACCACATTAATCCTAAAATAGCAAAGTTTTGCAACATTATACATGTCTTTTGACCCCTTGTGATAACCTTTTAAGTGCTTTAAGGTCAAGGGTTATAGTCGATAGTATCCATGTAACTTTAACTCAGCAGCCTTTAGAAGCATTATATAACTTAGTTTTAAAAGATATTTTTAAAAGAAGATTTTTTGAAGAATGTTTCAATTGTTTTTGTCAGTGGGGTTTAAACAATTCTAAACCAAATTGACTTTCATTGTATGGACCAAAAAATCTAAGAACGAAAATAAAGCAAAAAAGTAGATCTCTTGTTTTTGCCGTCCACAGAAGAAAAAAAGCCATGTGATAATGAGTAAATGATGGCAGAAATAAAAAAACAATAAATATGTTTCACCTTCCAAATGTTTAAGCAAAGCCCTGCAGCTGTTGCCGTGTGCAGAGATGAGGACCGTTTGGCCACTCTTGATCACTGGTACAATGACATCATTCCAGTAAGGGAGAAGTCTGTCTAAAACTTCCTTTAAACTTTCAGTTTTAGGCAGTTCCTCTTTGGGAACGTCACATGTACTGTATCGGCGATCATTGTAAATTTCATCATAATAGGGATGGGACTCATCAATGGGGGGCGGAGTGAGGTCATAGCTTCGTCTCCACAGTTTAACCTGTTCCTCGCCATGGTTCAATGCCATCTCGGCCCGATTGAGGCCAATCAGGGCACCATAATGCCGCTCGTTTATCCTCCAGGATTTGGTGACTGGGACCCACTCTTGTCCCATGGCCTCCAGCACCAACCATGCCGTCTGGATGGAGCGGCTCAGTATGGAGGTAAAAACCTGGTCGAATTGGTACCCCTGCTGTTTTAGGAGCCTGCCACATTCTTGGGCTTCCACCACCCCGTTCTCGCTCAGTTTCTGGTCAACCCAGCTGCAGAAGCGGTTCTCCTTGTTCCAGGCCCCCTCCCCATGTCGGAGAAGAAAGAGTTTGTATTTGGACATTCAGAAGAAACAGCAAGGAGTCCTGAAAGAGATGCATGCATATATGTGCAATAGTTTCAACTGCTCAATTGTTATATAATCAAAAAATTATATATATATATATATATATTATTGCAAAATGCACCTATGATGTATATACAGTATATGTATATACTGGACTAAACTGGAGAACTGAAAGGTTAAGGGTCGTGAACTAAATGTCAATGCTAATTTAACTAATGGTCTGACCAACTCTTATTTTCAAACTCTAAAATAGGAGAAAATATCACATTTACAGGGTAAAATGTATAAGCATGTAAATAGTGAAGTGAAACTGAAATGAAAAGAAGCGATGTATCAAACTACTGTATTATTGTCTGTATATAACACAACTGAACTAGCATGTTAGCATGTCTTAATAGCATCGCACAGCGCACACACAAAACGTCCTAATCTGTACCGAATAATAATAAATATAAATAAAAATGACATGCCCATTTGAAATTACTATGAATTGTTATGTGCTCACCTACAGATTAGAAACCGCCCAGCTCAGAGTAGATGCAGCTCTACAATAGGAACTGTCAAGGCAGCGTCAACAAACGCGGAACCGTTTGCTTGAGTGACACGTCTTTCAGCCAATCAGCTACGTGTTCTCAATAAGTAGGCGTGTTTAAGAGTACAGTGGCGAATTGGAACTGCCGTTATTTTTAGGTTAAAAGCGTCAGTTCCATTTCTTTTTAGGTTAATATATCGAGTCGTACTTCAATATAATAAAGGAGTAGGATTACAGTAGGATTAAGATTATATTGGGCTTCCTTAACAGAGAGCAATGCCACCAAGAAAACTTGAAAGTGAAAACAGCGATAGCTTTATTGATCACATATAAATATTACAATATAAGCATTATTATATAATGACAAATGCAACTATATAATAATCAAATATTAACATAAATAAACGTTTTATATGTATCATAAAGCACATAATGTTTCAATATTTTAACTGATAATTGTGGTTAGCAATAGCACAGTTTCTCATACCGCAGTTAAATAGATGCGTTTTTTAATAGTTTTCACATTTTTTTACATTTTGAATTTTTTTTTAAATGCATTTTTAAAAAATTATAATTATGCATTTGGTCCCGCAAACATCTTCTTCCTGCCCTCCATGCCAGACATAGCATCCACATTTTTACGCCAGTCGGTCACTTCTTCTTTCTGCACAGATTACAAATAAATGCATATTTTGATAACTCGTATTATTTGTATTTAACACACTGTTGTGTTTTCTTGAGTCAGGAATAGTTCACCCAAAATGGAAAGACTGCTAAAAAAATTACCAGGTCATTCAAGAGTTTGTTGTTCATTGGGAAGCATTTGGAGAAATTTATTGGATCCTCTATAGGGAATGGGTGCCGTCAGAATAACAGTCCAAACAGTTGATAAAAACATCAATTCATGAAAACATCAACAATAATTAACAATTATCTGTGTTTGTAAGAAACAAATCCATCATTAAGGTGTTTTAACTGTAACTTCTGGACAAAATACAGTATGATGTTTTGGACTGCTTTATGATTGATCTATGCCTTTCACTGGAGAAAGCAATATTAGTATGTACAGAGGACTCTGTTTAGTTCGAAGCAATGGTTTGAAGTTAAAACCATCTTAATGTTGAATTTGTTTATTACAGACATAATAAAAACTTGATAGATGTTTGGACTCTCATTCTGATGGCACCCATTCAACAACAAAACAAAAATCTGCAAGCATTATGTAACGAATTTAAATTGAAAAATGAAAGCACTGAATCCAAAAAGTCTGATGTCAAGAGATTACCTTTTCCTCTTCCTTCTTCACTGTCTTGAGGTTAGCTTTAAAGTCAATGGATTCCTTGTGTTTGGCACCTAGCAGAGCCCCCAGCATGGCATCAGCTGACACCCTCACTCTCTTCAGGGCAGGTCTCTTCATCTTTCCCTTCAGCTCAAAGATTTTGTGGCTTAAATCTGCTATCTATACCAGAAGCATCAGTCAGGGGCCAGGGCAATTAATGCAGAAATAATGGCATTTTTAAAGCAACAAAATATACCTCCTTTTCACATTTGGAAACTTTAGATTCAACGTCATATCTTTCCTCATCGACCACATCAATTTTTTGGTGGAGTTCTTTGCACAGATTCTGTAAACAGAGCAATGGCATGTAAGAAAGAATCGTTTCAAAAGCATGCTGACAATATGCCAAAGAATAACGACCTGTAAGTCCTGTACAGACAGTCCAGACAGCTGGAGAGGAGGAACTCTCTCACTGAGTGTTTGCTCTCTGTCAGTCTTTTTCTGTTCCTTCTCGTCTGCCAGCAGAGTGCTGGCCTTCTTCAGTATTTTAGTCTGCAGTGCATTAAAATAAATTAAAGATGCATGGGCATATAATACTGTAGATCATGGTCAGTTGTTGATTACAAATGGTTAGTTAAAAAGTCAAGATAATTTCAACTACAAATAGAAACTAACCTTTAAGAATAACCGACGGGATGCAGAAATCTTGGGCTTTTTCTGAAGAATATGAAACAGACAAAATTGTGGCTATCACAAATTCTGCAGTGTTCAATTTTTTATAGAAATATAAAACGTAGTTGGAAAGTATGTGTCAAATATTCTTAAATACAGCGTTGAAATGTAAGTTACTCACCGGACTGACACAGATACAGCCAGAAATAAAAGCAAAAATGAATTTAATACATGAATAGATTTATAATATAGTAAATCGTTTATTATTTCAATAATATTTATAAAAGGTTTGAAAATACTTACACAGATTCAGACATTTTAGCGTTTGTGCTTTTTCCTGGTGGCATACAAAATATTTATTTGACAAAAAATACTAGATTAGACACGAGTGCATACAAGCATTTACAGTACAAATAAACATTTACAAATTTGGTTGTAATGTTTGAAGACGCGCAGGCAACACAAAAAATCGATAACTGCTATCTTATATGCATGAATTGCTAGCAGTGGTTAAAACCTGAAGGTCCTTACCTCTCAGATGATGGACTGTTTTGGCCACAGGGAAGAAACTCTGCAGATTTATAGATTCTGATGCACTCGTGAGAGGCTCACTAAAATAGACTACTGTCCACACCATCATTACTGTCAAATGCTTCACATCCCAGGCTGCAGAGTGACGGAGCACCTGGTGCTCAAGTGCACTTTGTGTTCTAGACTAAGGGTGAGCCCAACAATGCAATTGTAATGACACTATATGTGAACACATCGCCTGGTCTAAATTAATCTGAACTTGAATGAAGTTTAATGTATTATTGTTCATTTTGAGGTTGTTTTTATTGGTTTTCCTGCATATCTTGGGGAAGAAACAATATAATTTCCACATATCTAATTTCTTTACAAGAAAATATTGATAATGTCATTCTATATTGGAATATTGAACTATATTTTTCTATAAAACCTAATCTGAAAACAGATATTTTCACTATAAATAATAAGGGACCTTGAACATAAAGGAAGTGATCGATGACATGCTCAGTGTTTCCTCTTCTTGCTGATACAGTATGTTGTTGTAGGCTGCCATCGGTAGGGCAAAAGAAGAACCGCAGCTGTAATAAATATAACAATATATAAAGAAAGCACTACATTTTACAAGTATTAAAAATTACTGCTACATCCAGAATCTATTTCCAGCATTCAACAGGTCAACACAATGTATGTGTTTTTTAAGACTGTACAATAAAGTTTCACAATCCAAGACAGAAAAAGTAAGCATTTATTAATCTTAGTCATTTTTTATATTAAGACTTGCAAATACAAGTCTATAAGAAAACACATTACAATGAAACATTGTTAGTCAAAACTCGAAAATGTATTTGAAGTAGGCAATTTTAAGTAAAAACAGAGATGATATCTTTAATGTAATCTTTGGTTTGGTACTGCTGCCATCTCCAAGACATGTTGTTTTCGCTAGTCTCTGTCTACTACCTAATTGTCATATGCTTAGAGGAATGTTTGTGCAATAAAATATAAATTAAAATGACAAAATGAATATATTGAGGGCCTCTGTCACTGTCAGTATTTACCTTTTAATGTCCAGCATCAAACAGCTTCTTCCTGCCCTCCATTCCAGGCACTGCCTCTATGTTTTTACGCCAGTCAGTGACCTCCTCTTTCTGTGGAAGGTCAATGCCGATCATTTTTATATTAGCACTTCTGTCCGTTTAAAGTATTTTATCTAGCCTTACCTTCTCCTCTTCTTTCTTCACTGTCTTCAGGTTCGCTTTGAAGTCAATGGTCTGTGTGTGTTTGGAGCCTAGGAGGACACTTAGCATTTGTTCAGCTGATATTTTGACTCTCTTCAGGTTAGGCCTCTTCAGCTTGCTTTTCTTCTCCTAGATCTTCTGATTCATTTCCTCTATCTATATCAACACAGATCGCTTATTGCACTTTTAACACAAAAGCTGCCAAGCCACCTGTTACAATGAATGCTAACAGAATGCAAAAGTGAGAACAGTTTACCAAATACTGATGTTTGCTACTCTGTTTTCATACCTCTTTGGCCACCTTAATGCCGACGTCATAGGGTTCATCAATCGTCATCAGATAGACGTCATCACAAGATAGATGCAAATCCTTGAAAAGTTGCTGCACACAAAACAGATTGTTCACAAAATAGCTAAAATTTAATTCAATAATAAAACAATCATTTAGAAATGAGCCTAAACACTTACTATTAAATGTTATATTCTGAACTGTGAAAATTCACGAGTTACGAAATTAATAAATTAAAAATGCAGTTTATAGGCTGCTAAATACATAGGCTACTGTTATATATGAATAAAATCTTGTTTTCCTCGTAGAACGTTTATTTTCCCATCGGAACCCAATATTTTTGTCAGATAGATTTGAAAATTAATTTTCTCCCATTTTTGTTCCCCTTAAGGCACACGCGCTGGAGGGAAAAAAAATCAAGGTGGAAAGAAAAGTGTAAAGTAAACAGTGTTTATCTGAGTTCAGCTGGTTATGCCAGAGAACGCAAATCATTTTGCGAGATACCGGAAAAGATTAATAAATAAATAAATTCCTTACACCTTGAATTTGTTTTTACCTACCCCGATTTTTTTCTCCACCATGTCCCTTAAGGGGCTCCGTACTACGGGGATACCGCGATAAGGCAGAGTTTCTCGCATAAAACACAAAAACCTTAAGTAAATGCGTAAAAATACATTTCTTTTTGTCCTCCCGTTTGATTTTTTCCATCACCATGTCAACTACGAAGGTCACGAAGGTGAGTAAATTATGACAGCGTTTTAACGATTAATTTAACGATTAAAGTTTTAATAAAGCATTAAGTTTTATAAAAGGAGTCAAATTATTAATTAAAAAATAATAATTTAATTGTAACGTTACCTGTAATTCCTGGGCTGATAGGCCTGAAAACGTGAGCGGAGGAACTCTCTCACTGAGCACTTGCTTCCTCTCCTTCTCTTTGTCCTGCTTCTCTAGTATCAGCTAGAGCAGCCTTATCTTCAGGGTGACAGGACCATTTTTGTCATATCAAAGCGAAGAGTTATTACTTTTGGTATCAATGTGCAAAGAAAGTCCCCGGCAAGCTGTGCGTATAACTGTGGACAGCAGGTGGCGCTCACCTTCAAGCCCAGCCGACGAGCTGAAGTGATCTTGGCTTTTGGCTTTTGGCTTTGGTTGGAGCATAAAAGATAGAAGGGAATGTTTATAAGAGATATATCACAAATGACAGATATCAGACTTCATAAATAGCTGGTTAGTATTTATGGAGGTGGAGATACTCACGCGTCAGACATCTTTTAGTTCTCCGTTATCTGTGAAACTAAATAACTGTTTTAAAGTCATCTCTACTCTAAAACACATATTAGGAAATTAACAAATGAGAAGCACTTCCTATACCCTATGCAGTGCTACGCATATATATACTTTTATAGTATCTAGTAGTAGGCCTATTTTGAATGATCAATTTTATATTTTTATTTTCATTTTAATTTAGTTTATATTTTTAATGTATATTAAAACGTCTTAGTTTTGGTAATTTAAGTACTTTAAATTAAAAACGTTTACTTTTTTTCAGCCGGTTGCCACGACAAAAAATTCTAATGTTTGTTTAATTTTTTTTATTAAGTTTATTTTATTGTAATTAATAAACACTGATACTTACGGATTGCTTTACAACATGACAAAGAAAATTAATATTTTATTTTACATATAAAGTCAATAAAGAAAACGTTGGAACCATATGATGTGCTATTGTAAGTCACTTAACAGATGTATTAGACATTGCAGTTGATCATATGTGAACATATTTACCCTAGTTCAAATATTAGCATATTTATTGACATATCACTCGAGACTTACAGATAGAAAAAATATAATTAAACTTTATTTGGAGTACTAGTGTTGCTTACCTACTTGTGCGAAAGGCACATTTCTCAATATTAAGCTTCAAATGTGTTTTAATGTCTCTATTGATAAGGATTCATGATCTTTGAATAATATCAGTCTTTAAATGCAAGATATTTACAGTGTACCTGTTGTGTAGTTGAACTGCAGCACTACTTCCACACAATTTAAGTGCATTAAAGTGCAAAATTAGTTCTTCCAATTTAGCAGAAATTATGTATACCAGTTTAGTCTACGAAAAGTACCATTGCAAGGTATTATAATTTATTTTAAATTAAGTAAATGTATTTTTATTTTACTTAGCATGAAATAAATGTATTACAAATGCTTTTAAGTATGTTTATTTTTTACTATGGTAGTCATATTTCATATTTAAGCGACTTTTGTTTGAATGAGTTAAAATTCCAGAAAAAATAATAGCACAGCAAAAATAAATAAAAATGTCAAATTTCAAAACAAAAGCAAATTTTACTAATTTGCATGTTTAATAACATTTATGCAACCCTTAAAGGATCGTGCATAAATTAATTGTAATTCATTAATGACATTGGTAATCAGACCCTTTAATCCGTCCATTTGACCTATTAGTCCTCTACACAGCGGTAGAAGTTCTGTGCATAGCATCCGTGAGTTTTAGCATAGGTGAAAATCTTCCAGCGTTATCACCAATTTGAGAGACATCTGAATAGATACCAGTGCAAATGTTTCCAGTTTCTTATCAATTTTGAATAAATAACAAATAAATTCCTGACCATCGCAGCTAATATAATCTACAACCCCTTTTAACGACTAAATAATGCATTTGCTATCAAAAAGAACCAAACACATAGCTGTTAGCCTCTTATGACCGCTGAAAGAGACATACCTGTCTGAGCCACTCTACTGGCATTTACTGTGCACACGGTAAAACTTTCATTTGGACAGAGACATGCAGCTATGCGGTGCGAACCGGTTTCAAGGCCTCTTTTTGATGGCCGACAGTGAACGTGATAATTTCCATGCACATTAAGTGACCAATAGCTGGCAGGAGACGATGTGATATCAGTCATTTCTGGGGTTTAGAGGACAGCAAGCAGGTGGAAGCACTGTCTTAATGTAATGTGAGCTGCCCTCGTCACAGCTCATTCTCCCTGAGAGGTGACACTCCAAGAGATATGTAGTGAATTACCACCTGCCATTTGTCCTGGATTTATTTTTAGGCATTATGGCCAGATGATTGGATGCCAAATGCAATAAGTCCTTGTCTTTAAATGGCCTTGTACACTCTCAGAAAAAGATATAAAAGCTGTCACTGGGGTGGTAAGTTTTAGGTAAGAACATGTACACTAATATGTACATTTAAAGCCACAGTATAGACTTCTTATGTACAAAGCCGTAGGGACAGCTTGTGTGCTTGTAGTGCATTTTGTGTATCAAAGTTGGAATATACAGGTTTTTAAAATAACATTATGACAGTATATTTATTTTGAATGGAAGTATACTTATAGCTGGTAATTAAGAGATAAAAAAAATGGATAGAATAAAAAAATACATTAAATATGTTTATATTTGCAATCATATTCAAGCTATAGCATTTGTATTTGTTTGTGTATGTGTGTAGTCCAGTTACAGCCTTCATCTGTCTTCTCTCTTGTGGCATATATGCATGTGGAAAAAATGTACGCCGGGGCCTTTTTGTCCTTCGGGAACTGATTGTATCACAAGCCTAGTTGTATGCTTATTGTTTCAGTTTTCCATTACAAAATAAAAAGGTAATTTTTAGGAACGCAGTTCTGATATTATGGCTTTTATCTCAGAGTTGTGAGATATAAACTAAAAAAGTAAAAAAAATAAATAAATTAATTAAAAAGTCATATTACAGGAAATGTCTTAATTGCACAATACAGACTTACAGAAAAAAAAAGTTGTTATTGCCAGACACTATTTTTTTATTCTATGGTGAAAACAAATAAAACAGAATTGTGAGATGTAAATGCAGAATTGTCAAAAAAAGCGTCAAAATTGCTAAATGTAAATTCAGATTTCTGAGAAACAGATGTAAAAGATGTAAGAACTCACAATTACAATTTCACTAGTTCCCACTACCTCGGCGATAAAATAGCTTGTTTGGCGAACTGTCCGGGGGACAGGCAGGGAGCCCGG
>JAUMHR010000090.1:8427917-8441261 GCA_032361145.1 Enteromius fasciolatus | reverse complement strand
GAGATTCGCGGGGTTATCAGTAATAAGGAGATTGGTGGCAGCTGCGATCGTTCGTGCGTGCTCCTCCTGAAATACGAATAATTGCTTAATCATCATTTTATAACTAGCAAACAGTGAGAAATAATCTCATAATTTGATTGTCAGAATTGTGACACAAAATGTTGAATGTTTTTTTATTCCATGATGAAAAAAAACGAAACAGATTTGTGGAAATTTTAAAATATATTTAAATAGAAAAACGCTATTTAATATTTCACAAAAAAATATTTTGACATTTAAACTCACAATTTTGAGAAAAATGACACTGATAAGGATCAAGATCTATTAGTCTGACGTGGCAAAAATTGGACAAGAGTTTTAATAACACAAACTAGTGTTTTAGTTTGAAAAGCTTTTAAAGTTCATGTTTTCTTTTTAAGTTCCACAAATGGACAAATATTGATGTTAGAACGACTGAAGGTATTCTTGGGACACAGCAGTTGTGTTGTGTCTGTTATGAAGTGAGGTCAAACACATGGCAAGGTCAGAGCCTTCAGGTCCTGCTACATTCAGGGCTGTTGTATTCAAAACATTTCCAGAGGTCTTCTGATCTGAAGTCCTAAGCATCAGTCGGTTTAAAGTTAGGGGCAAACTATTTAGGCTTTCTTTGACATGTTTTTATTTTTACGACAGAAAATGGGCTCAACATCACAGAAACCATCAAGTAAGTTTGAGACAATGCACTTTCTTTTTTAACTAAAATAAAATACTAAACCATAAACCTAGGCATTGCAACATGCATTGATTTATACATTAAGAAGTTTATTAATTCTGGTGTAGCTGTCACCTGAAAGAAAGCAAATCAAATTCAGTACTTAAAGCGAAGGTACAATATTTAAAGTTAGGCAATCAAAAGATCATTGAGAGACAAACCTTTTAAGTTGTTCAAATGTATCTTCTATTGTCCCGCATCGAACAGCTTCTTCCTGCCCTCCATTCCAGACATGGCCTCCACATTTTTACGCCAGTCAGTCACCTCTTCTTTCTGTGAGAGGAACAGGTGTAACAACAGGTATGTGTTAAAATAGCTCAAAATGCATTACCACTGAGAATAGTACTTTCTGACTTACCTTCTCCTCTTCTTTCTTGACAGTCTTAAGGTTGGCTTTGAAATCCACAGACTCTTTGACCCTGGAGCCCAACAGAGCACCCAACATGGCATCGGCAGAGATCTTCACCCTCTTCAGTGCAGGCCTCTTCATTTTACCTCTAAGTTCAGTAATCTTGATGTTTAAATCTGCAATCTGAAGCAGACTCGTGCATTTTTATAGAGCATCAACATAAAGAGTATTTTCATTGAATCTACGTATTAAGATAAATGGTGGTGGTGTATTACCTCCTTTTCATTTTTGGTCACCTTTGCGGAGATGTCATACCTCTCTTCATCTACAACATCAATCTTTTGATGGAGGTCTTTGCAGAGTGCCTCAAAACAAAAAATTGTACCAAAAAATGACCTTGGGAAATTACTGATGTGGTTGTTGATGTTATTTTTTTAGCAGAGGAAATCACTCAAGCTACAATACTTTGTTTTTGTTTAGTTTTTTTGTTCCCTACAAATTGAACCAATTATTCAATAATAATATATTTAATAATCTTACAAATAAAATAAAAAAATTAAACAGTCCTAAAATTAAAAAGTCATTTGCACCATCTGAATTAATGTGCACAAAGTTTATAATTATGAACTTAAAAATCAAATAAATATCAAATATTTTAATATCATTAAAATAAATTTAATACAAATTTCTCTTAATAAATATATGTTTAATTAATTGTTAAGAGTATCATTTTTGGTTAGGTTATAACTTATTATTAGATTTACCTGAAGCTCTTGAACAGACAGACCGGACAGCTGTAGAGGTGGCACTCTCTCACTCAAGGTGGTTTCTCTCTCTCTCTGCTTGTCTTCTTTTTCAGTCACAAGCATAGAGGTTGCCTTCTTCAGGAGCTTTGTCTGAAGCAAAACATGTCAAAAGGTATTGTGAAATGCATCCTCTTCAGGAATGATATCTTCTTTGTAAAACGAACAGAACCAAATACCTTTAAGAACAACCTCCTGGATGCTGAAATCTTAGATTTGGGTCTCTGCAAGAATTAAGCACGATTGGATTTTATATCCAATTATAAATTATATAAAAAAATATATATTGCCATATACAAAAAGCCAAAGTAATAAAATCATCTTACCTGTCTAAATTGGCAATTTTGAGTTCATGAAAAGAAATAAAAGTAGGCATGTTTTAAACACGTACATTTTAAGCAAGATATAGATATGAACAACTTAAAAGACTGAATACTTACGACTCAGACATTGTGAGCTTCTAAGTACTTCCTTTTTATGACTAAGCTGGTGCAAATCACTAGTCAAAATCTGAAATATAAAGATCTGTGACTGATTAGCAGAGTTATAATAACTAAAATTCACTTAATAAGTAGTATTTTGGAAGCACATAACACTTTAACAAATATGATACATTTTTAAGCGGTCATTTTCAACATTTGATCCATTTCTAAACTACATTTCAAATGAAAAGTTTCTCCTAGACAGCAGTGAGATTAAATGAGTTGCAAATATATCCTTTGGCTTATATCCCATGTCTCATCAAAGCTTTTAAAGATCTGCTGTCTATCTGAGCTATGCTGTGTATTAATTTGATTTCGGCAGTTATATCTCATGAGTAATTTTAGAGCAATTAAATGCATCTGTGCCAAATTGAGCAATAGTTCATACCTGTTCCTCCAAAGACCACTCCAAGGCAATGAGAGTCTGACAATGGCAGTGCACAAGAAAACTCAGGCAAATTTTATGGCCTCTTTGGCCTCCTCTGAGTGGCTCACTAAAATAGACTGAAGCCTTACACCCTGAGGCTCATTTTACTCAGCACCTCCAAAACACAATTGCACACATTGTCCACTGCCAGTCACTCTTCATTTCCCATTGTTTGACCCTACAAGGCAAAAAAGGCTTTGCTGAAGTCAGCCATAGCTGTACGACCTCTACTGTAACTAAAAGTGATCACAGAGCCTAGTTAGCTTGAATAAAAGTAACTTCAGTCCGCAGTTTAATGTGGAACGACATGAAGATATGAATCAGTGTATATGTTGTCTCTTCATGTTTTATACTCATACAATCCAATAGATTTCCAAATAGCTTGACATCTAATGATACCATCTCTGCACTGATTTTGAGTAAATATTCACAAAGCATGTGGTAACTTAAAACCAATTATGCACTTGCAAGATAAACAACCAAGTGTAGCAATGCATTTCAAGAACAGTGTTTGTTTTGCAAGGGAACTGCACACTGACGCAAAGGTTGTTGTTTTTTTTATTTATTTTGGAATGCCATTACATTGCAGTGTTGACTTTCAGTAGCATAGAAAGTGTTACAATATCTGACATCTTTTATTCCTAAACTGCACTATTTCACAACATCGCATTCAATTAATTTCCAGTCCGGCTCTCATGCATCATACACAAAATATCAAATTTGGTTTCAGACGCATTGAAACACATAATCTGTCCACAATTGCAGCAATGGACAACCTGTAAAGACAAACAAAGTGCTAACACTTAAACCTATGCACATTATAAACAGTGTTTGTGTTTAATTGACATTCAAACTATGTATGTCTTGTCTTGGTACACATTTTTTGTTACAGAGTCTGAGAAGTAAAAAACAATGTCAACTTTGAATTAAAAGGTTTTTTTTATTAATTTTCCTTTATTTGTGCTGGATATCAAGTGACAAGTTTCCTTTGTAACTTTTTTTATTGTCCAGCATCAAACAGCTTCTTCCTGCCCTCCATTCCAGACATGGCCTCCACATTCTTACGCCAGTCGACCTCTTCTTTCTATAAATGAGACGAATAGATAAAAATAGGTTTAGAATGAGCTTTGATTTATTTAAGTGCCAAATGAATTTATAATACCAAAAGGCTAAAACGGGGATTAAAAAAAATGCATTACCTTCTCTTCTTCTTTCTTTACTGTCTTCAGGTTGGCTTTGAAATCTGCCTTTGATGACATTTTGGATTCAGTCAATGCATCGAGCTTGGCATCATGTGACTTCTTAACCTTCTTCAGTTTGGTTCGTTGCTTTGAACCCTTCATTTCCCAAATCTTCTGGGTCAAGGACTGGATCTGAAATGGACCACAGTGATGGTAACTTGTGAAACAATTGTTTTGAATGTCTATTTTGGATGTATTTATTTGAGAGGAGTGTTGCAAAATTATTAAAAAAAAATCACAAATTTAATTCAAGTTAAAATAAAATAAATATAAATATTACATAAAAATGTAAAGCTTAAACTTTAAAAACTTAAAAAAAAAAATTTGATTCACATGATTTACTTACTAGAATAATATTTAATATTTGTATATAACCTTTAAATAAATAACTATTTAATCTTCCGTTTGTCTTTGTAAAAGTGGTCACAAAGCCATTACCTCTTTGTCATTTTTAGCCACTTTCATTTCAAGATCGTATCGAGCCTCATCAACAACATCAATCTTGCGGTGAAGATCTTTGCAAAGTTCCTGAACCAAAAAAAGGAAGAAAGAAAGACATTTATTAATATACAGTACTGTTTATTTATTTCTGGAGGTTGCTTATGCAGAAATGGTTATTCAAGAAGATACCTGGAGCTCCTGTGCAGACAGACCAGATAGTTTGAGAGGAGGAACCTGTTCATTAAGAGCCTCGTCCTTCTCTCTTTTATTCTGCTCTTTTTCAGCTGCCAGCATAGACGTGGCCTTCTTTAATAATTTGCTCTGTATCATAACAGCACTAATGTGACTATAAAGCTCCAGAAGATTAGCACATAGCTTAGCATAGCACACTGCTAACACAGCCAGCTGTTTCATCATAGATTCTAGTCTCGCATTTCATTACATACATTACTTTTAATATGTGTAAATGTTTACTAACCATATGAATATTACTAAAAATATGACATACTGTTAAAAAGTTTGGGGTCAGAAAGTTATACTGACAAAGGCTGCATTTATTTGATCAAAAATACAGTAAAAACAGTACAATAAAAATGTCAATAACAATTTTTTTATTTGAATATATTTTAAAATATAATTTTTTCCTGTGATGCAAAAACTTAATTTTCAGCATTTTTCTATAATTCTAATAATTTTCAGTTATTACTCCAGTCTTCAGTGTTTTCATGATTTTTCAAAAATCATTCTAAAATTATGTTTTGATGAAACATATCTTATTATTGTTGAAAACATTAACAGCTTAATATTTTTGAAAAACCAATATGAAATATTTTACATGAAATGATATTTGCTAATATTTTACAGATTTTGACTGATTTCACTTTTGAACCATTTAATGCATCCTTGCTGAATAAACATATTATGTTATTAATATTAATATGGTAACACTTTACAATAAGGTGTAATTTAGTTAATAACATGAACGAACAATAAATTCTACAATTATTACACATTATTACAAAGCAGGCAACTTACTTTTAAGAGCAGCCGCCTTGTGGCAGTATACTTATTTTTTTTCTGAAAAACAATACAAGTCATATTTAATATCTCCAAATAATTTTGAATGAGTTATGAATTATGGTATACATTCTCAAAACTTACCGGTCTGCAATGACGAAGCACAGAGAAATGTGATAAGAAAAAAATTAGAAACACCAAAATGCATTAATAAAAGAGATCAATAGATCCACTTTACAATTGTAATAAGGCTGTCAAAGTATGCTTACCCTTCAGACATGTTTTTTTCTCTGTAAAGTTGCTGAAAAGGAAAATATTTAAATTGAAAAACACATATAAAGTGTTTATAAAGACAACACACACGTGATCACATTATATCTCACATTAAATGTAAAATAGCTTTGTGACACCACGCCTGGAGAGGGAGCTCTCACCCGAGTATTGACTGTTAGCACTTTCCCTGCAGCTACTTCCTGTTTGGCAGCCATATTTACTGGGCCACCACATGGGTATCTTTGTGAAGTATTGCCAGTTTATCATGTCTTACCAAGTTTGTTTCATTGTTCTATTGCCACGTGTATGACCTTACGACTGTGTCTTCTCTTTTGGATTTACCTCTTTTGCCTGTTTGAGATGTAACTTAGAGATGTGTTTGAATATCCTGAGGGGGGCAGGGATATTTCCACACAATTGCTACACATGTCTCAAGGCAGCCACACTGCTGCAGACTTTACCCTTGTATTCAGAACTCTCGCTGCACAGAGTGGGTGCAATGATGTTTCTTTGAAAGCTGTTTTCAGAGTTTAAACCTTGAGCTTCAAATGGAACTAGCTTGCAAGGGTGAAGATTTGACGTTCTCTGAGTTTGTTACTATGGCTATTAAGATTGATAACCTGTTGAGAAACACTCCCAAATGTCTCCCTCATTCAGCTTTCCTCACCCCACCAAGAGCCCAAGCAAATAGGCTACGCACATCTGATGAAGAGAGAACTCTACGTCGCCAACATAATCTGTGTTTTTACTGCCGTGAAACAGACCACCGTAATGCCGAGTGCCCACAGAGGACCCGGAAATCCACCATTACCTACCGCCGGGTGAGTGTTGATCAGTTCTTTCAAATATCAAAATGGTCCTATTACCTTGACTAGCCGATGCTTCTGCTGTGTTCCAGTCTTTTATTAAGGAGATCTTCAGAGACATCTTGAACCAGTATGTTATTGCCTACATAGACGATATACTGATCTACTCCAAGTCTGAGGCTGCACATATTGAACATGTCCGAACCATTCTCTCTTGTCTCCTTCAGCACCACCTCTATGTGAAAGCTGAGAAATGTCCAAGATCCAGGCAGTAACAGAATGGCCCCAGCCATCCACAATCAAGGGATACCAAAGATTTCTAGGATTTGCCAACTTCTATTGATGTTTCATCAGGAAGTACAGTATGCTCGCCTCCCTTTTGACATCTCTTCTGAAAGGGAGACCATCCAAGTTAAAATGGACAAACGAAGCCACTACTGCCATCACAAAACTCAAGTCAAGTTTCACTTCGGCACCTATTCTGAAACACCCTGACCCTAACCTCCCATTTGTAGTAGAGGTGGATGCATCAGACTGTGGAATTGGGGCTGTACTGTCACAGCGTCATGGTCAGTCGGCTAAGTTATATCCCTGTGCATTCTTTTCAAGGAAACTCACTTCCGCTGAGAAAAACTATGACACTGGTAATAAGGAGTTACTATCCATGAAAGTTGCAATAGAGAAGTGGAGACACTGGTTAGAGGGAGCCGTCCATCCGTTTCAGGTGATTACTGATCACAAGAATCTTCAGTATGTGAAGAGTGCCAAGAGACTTAACCCATATCAGGCCGTAGATCACTGAGAAGCTGCGCGTAGAATCACCCGCAAAACTCAACGCGCAGCTTCTCCGTGATCTACGGCTCTGTGTATAAGCTGGCGTTCCTTCTAAATACAGGTGACGGAGATTTAGCGCTAATCAAAGAACCGTCTTTACTGATGAGATGCGCATAATATATCGCACAATATATATACCGCCCAGCCCTAGTGTGTCTGATGTCTGGCTATCACCCTCAGTCAAACGGGCAGGTAGAGAGACTAAACCAGGAGATTGGTAGATATCTGAGAACGTACTGCAGCAGGGAACAAAACCAGTGAGCAGAATTCTCAGAATTCTTGGGCGGAATATGCCCAAAACTCCTTAACCCATGCCTCTATAGGACTCACCCCATTCCAATGCGTGCTGGGATTTCAACCCCCTTTATTCCCGTGGTCTGGTGAACCCTACTCTGTACCAGCAGTCGACGATTGGATACGTCGTAGTGAGAGGGTGTGGGACAGAGCTCATGTGCATCTTCAGAGAGCAGTATGAGTGCAAGAACTCCAGGCCAACCGAAGAAAGTGCCCACATCCTCCCTAGCAACCGGGACAGATGGTCTGGCTCTCTACAAGGAACATCAAGTTAGGTCTGCCGAACAGGAATCTCAGCCCAAGGTATGTCGGCCCGTTCAAAATCTTAAAACGGATAAATGAGGTTACATATTAGCTTGAGCTTCCTGCTAATTACCGCATCTCTCCATCATTTCATGTCATGCTTCTCAAACCAGTCCACCCGAATGCTGACCCAAACGCTGAATCACAAGAACCACCAGCTCCACTGGACATTGACGGTTCACCAGCCTATAAGGTGAATGAGCTGTTGGACTCAAGGCGTAGAGGGAGTCGGCTTCAATACTTGGTGGACTGGGTACCTGCTTCTGATTTTCTGGACCCCTCACTCATAGAGGAATATCATCAAGCCAGACGCGACTGTCCAGCACCACGACCACAGGGACGTCCACACCGAGTGCCAGGAGGCGCTCCTAGAGGGAGGGTTCTGTAACCCCATGCCTGCAGAGGGAGCTCTCACCCGAGTATTGACTGTTAGCACTTCCTCTGCAGCTACTTCCTGTTTGGTGGCCATATTTACTGGGCCACCACATGTGCATCTTTGCAAAGTTTTGCCAGTTTATCCTGCCTTACAGAGCATTTGTTTCATTGTTCTATTTCCACGTGTATGACCTTACGACTGTTGCTTTGTCTTCTGTTTTGGATTTACCTCTTTTGCCTGTTTGCCTGGTTGGACTGCCTTACTGTGTTTTTGACCTCATTGCCTGTTTATCTGACTCTGAGTTTGGATTTGTTGACCTGTTTTAATAAACATCCGCAAATGGATTCTTCTTGGGCTTCCGCCTCACCTACATTACTGGCTGTCAATGTATGTGATCCTAAATGTGTTTGAGGTGATGATATCACTCAGTGTGTATGAATCTGTGCGTCAGATTTGCGTCGCTAGGAAACATTCTTAAAGTCCACACATAGTACATAGTCTGGAAAGGTGACGAGTGCCAAGTATTTAAAAGGCAGAGGAGTCACAATGTAGAGGAAAATTTAATTTGGGGCCCTCGTATCCAAAGAAGACTGTTTATATAAAGCCCTGGTGCCAAGCACTCTATCCGTACCTATTCATTGCTTTCGTACCTATTGTGCCTGATAAAGCATATGCTTGTTAGTGTACCCAGCCTGGCTAAATTTGAACATTGCTGCCATTCTTTCATATGGCCCAGTTTCAAGCTCTAGCCTTGAACTCACTACACTGGATGCTTTCATACAGATCCTGGCTTGAACTCAAGTTTTTGAAAGGATAGCTGTTAATTTAAACTATTGTTTAATTGTCAGGTTATTTTGAGTGTTTTGCTAAAATGGGGGGGAATGCACTGTTAACTGTTTATGCATTTAATTTACAAAACTTTCCATTTAATTCTTGGTAGCCGTAACAAATTTTTTGATAGTGATAGCTTTAATTTTGAGCTAAATTGTTTTAGCAATTTTAGCATTTTTTGCTAAAAAGTAAAAACAAATACTGTGAATTTTATTTCCAAAACCCTTCAAAATTTAGGTATAAATTTAGGTATAGCCAGAACTAAATTTTTAGAAAACATGTTTTTTATTTTGAACTAAATTATCAGGATATTTTAAGTGTTTTTCTTATAAAGAAACAAAAGAAAACACTGTTAATTTGTTTAATGCATTTTAATTCCAAAACCCCCCATTATTAAATTCTTGGTAGCCAAAACACATTTTTTTGAAAATACTTTTGAATTATTTTTGAAAATTTCTTGTTCATTACTCACCAGAGTGAAATTATACACCAATTGTTTTTTTGTTTGTTTTTACTTTTGAGTGCTTACGTGCAAGTCAAACAATCTGAGAACAGGTTTCAGGATCTAATTGGTTCTGCGAGCCAAAACTCAGGCTAAGTCAAGAATGCTGGATCTTTTGTCTACACCTCTCCATGTCTAACTTAGCGGTGAAACAGCTACAGTATTTCATAACATACATTCTTTAAAGTTGACACAAGCAGCTTGTTACAGAAATACATGGTGCGGCGTTTGCTAATCCCTGCGGGGAACCACGGTCGTGACACAGGAGAATATAGGATGCCAATATACATATACATGCATCCATCCTCCAACAGTGAAGGTGTGAATATGATTATCTTTGTATCCAAATGAGTGCTGTAAATCTATGAGCGATAAACAGACCATACAGTACAAATCCCCTCAAATGTTTAGCAATAAACCCTTAAGTATTTATGACAACATGTGTGGGTCCATTAAACTTGGTGTAAACATGCTGTGAATGTGATAGCTTGTAGGACTTACCTTGAACTAGGAGGCAACGAGGGCAGGATGAGTTGTGTGGTGCCGTCGAAGAAGAATAAACGTTATATGTTTTTGGTGATGGATTTATGGGTAGAATCTTGCATGTGAATGGCTCACTAAAATAGACCCCGCGTTACGTCCCTTGTACTCACGTGTGCGAATATCTGGGCAATTTGTTCTCCACCTTCCTCAGTGGCATTTGCACAAAATGGGGTGTGTATGTCCCCCAGGACAGGGACATAAACATTTCCAAATGACACACACCAGTGCAGGGGTCACGCATTTCAATTTTTTCTTGGTTTGATCAGTAGTTGTAACTTGCAATCAGGCTTATTTTGGTTAACTTAAACTAAAATGATTTAAAATACATTTTTGTTTATATAATTAGTGTGTACTGTGTATATTATGTATATACATTATATATCATAGAAATATATAATGTATATACATATGTGTGTGTTTACATAATAAATAAACACAGCACTCATATATTATGTAAACAAAAACTTTTATTTTGGATTAATCGCGATTACACACTAATTAAAATAAAGCTGAAATGAATATTAGATTAAAAAACTTTTTTAAAGTTGCTTTGTCAACTCCACTTTTCAACTTAAAATGCATACACAATTAAAAAATAAAATAAACTAGAAATAAACACAAATTAAAAGTGAATTAAACTGAAAAAGGAACAAAATAAATGTTAACAGCTTTATTTAAAAATAACTAACAAAGTGGAATTATTAAAAAAATACTATAACTTAAAATAATATTAAGATGAAAAAAAAAATAAAAAAAACTTTAACAAATGTACTGATTGTTAGTTCATTCATTAGTGTTATCCAATGGGACTATACCAATGAATATATGCCTATTTTGTTGACGTGTATGATTTGTTAACTCCGCAATTGTAATAAAATGTTCCCCTCGTACATGCTAAAGTTCACTGGCCTTTTCATTAACCTGCGTGCTTGTGTTCTTCAAGGCTATGGAGTGTGGTGTAAATGGGGTGAGGGCAGACAGTAACTCATGTGTACTTGTTTAGAAGGGACTGACAGCACCGTCCTGAAAGTCTGAAGGTGTTAATTATAATTCACACTAGGCTGTATAATTATAGTGCACTTAAATCACATTCTATGCCACAAAAGAAACTTACAGGAACACAATGGCAAAGCGTTCAATGACAACTTGACATTTTTGTGAGATTTTATTAAAGTGATATTGACCTTTGTGTTTAGATATGTCATGTAAGCCCAGCATGTGATGATACTGTGCTGTGAGTTTTTACAGTGTGACAGAATGAGATTCTTCTCAAATCCTCTGCTGACTGCTGGCATGTAGTGGTAGTTATCAATGTCAGCAGACCTTGTGAAGTCATGTTAGTGGAGGTTTGCTGTGAAAAGTAATGAAAACTAGCATGGTTCTGTGGGGTGTGTTTAAAGTCTTACATTTTTGTAAAGTTTGTAAAGAATTGTAAAGTTTTACAATTCTGTATGACAATTTTTACTTTACAAGAATGCAAGACACAACTGCTGTTTGAAGAGATATAGAAAGTAAATGTATATTTTTCATATATTGATTCAAATTAATTATTATTTTAACTGACATGAGCCCTCTAGTGGTAATGACGTGGGGTTTTTTGCCAATATTTAGATGTTTTGCTTGCCATTTGATGTTGTAAACAATTATTTATAGTCTTTATGGTTCTTTTATACTACGATTCGAAAGTGTGTGTGTGTGTGTGTGTGTGTAAAACAAATCTCTACAAAGCTGCATTTATTTGATAAAAAATATACAGTTGAATATTGTAAAATTGTATTACAGTTTTCTATTTTGATGTATTTTAAAATTAGGTTTCATTAGCCATTCAAGTTCCAAGCATTATTTTGTAAAGTTCAGTTGACATAATTGTGTTGATCGTTGCATTGTTACATTTAAATGTATTCGTTTTTATGAATTTCTTTAAAAAAATTATAATAATAATTGTTTTGCTAACTTTGGAAATTGGGTAGTCGATTTCTAATTCCCAGCATGCTTTGCATCTGACTTGATGAGGAGAGTAGGTGTTGAAATGGGAAAATGAAGGGAAAAACATGCTAGTTTTTAATGTTGTTATGTTTGACATTTAAAAGAGTTTCTGTTGTCTTGAAGTGTTGTGGTTACCATTGTGCTGAAGAACAGACCACAAGAAGGTAAACAACACTGCAGTAACTCAGGCAACATCTTATTCTTACTCTTGTTCATTAAATGTACATTCTAACAGAAGTTCCCTTTCATTCGGTTACTTTGACGTCATGTCGGTGACCGACGGATAGGAATCTCACTTCGAGATGCCAAAACAACTCTGCATGTATGCAAACACGCCAATGAATTTCATTGGCATACGCTGATTAGGATCAGCTGAACCCAATCGCAGCGCGAGTATAAGTAGGTCAGCAGATCTAGCGTTCATTAGCTTTTCACTTTGGAGCCGAGCAGTTCATGCGAACATTCTTGGAGCCATTCTACTCTGAGCGACCATCTTCCCTGTTAGCTTCAGCCTTTCACAAAAAGAGTAAAGCTAAAAGAGTACTCACGGATGGTACGTCTTTTCAAAGACGCTTCCTTCGGGATGTCCTACCATCCATGCGTTGTTGGATTTGGCCGTTACCTGGCGCCGGCGGACAGTCACAAACACTGCCTAACATGCCTGGGCATTGAGCATGCTAGAGCGGCATTCATGGATGGTTCATGTCCTTGTGGGAAGATGACCATCTTGGAGTTGCGGACCAGGCTGACGGCCAGATGTCTGTCACAGCATCGGGAGGAGAGTACAGCTCGGGAGATGAGGCATCCGGTCCTGGAGCGGCGTCCGATGGGTGCTCAACCGTTCCGGATACTGATCCTGAGCTAGTTGCTATGATTGCCCGGGCCGCCAGGGGAATCGGGATTGAGCGGGTTCCCCCACAATGTCCTGAACCCTCTCGGCTGGACGATTGGTATCTGGGTGTAGCTCGTGCCGGTGCGCAGGGGTCTACTGCAGTGCCTTTCTTCCCAGATGTGCATGATGAGTTAACTCAATCGTGGAAGGCACCTTTCACTGCCAGGAAGCGGTCGAGTGGCTCGTCCTCCTT
>JAUMHR010000090.1:8411408-8427817 GCA_032361145.1 Enteromius fasciolatus | reverse complement strand
GCTAGATCTGCTGACCTACTTATACTCGCGCTGCGATTGGGTTCAGCTGATCCTAATCAGCGTATGCCAATGAAATTAATTGGCGTGTTTGCATACACGCAGAGTTGTTTTGGCATCTCAAAGTGAGATTCCTATTCATCGGTCACCGACATGATGTCTCCGTTCCCTTCCTCAGGGAATGAGGGTTACAATACGTAACCGAGATGTTACATTTAGCATGTGCTATGATAGCTGTAGATTTGAACTGAAAAAAATTAAAAAATATATAAATTGGTTCCTGGACCACAAATCCCTTAGTTTCTTTTTCTTATTTTGAGTAATTAACATAAAAATGCATGTTTAGGTGACAAATTACTGAATTTGGTAACACTTTATTTTTATGCTTACACCCATTAGTTGGTTATTAGCATGCATATTAATAGAATATTAGCCATTTATTAGTAGTAAGCATATATTAATGCCTTATTCTACATGACCTTATTCTACATCCCTCCCCAATACCTAAACTTAACAACTACCTTACTATTAATAAGCAGCAAATTAAGAATTTCTTAAGGGAAAAATCATAGTTAATAGTTAACATGTATTACCTATTGTATAGTGTTACCTTAAGTTCTTCTAACTTAAAATAGTTTGTTGGTTGAACATAATTTCATTAGAAGCTGCATTATTTATTTAGTTAGTTGTTGTTGAGGTACAATATTTGAGTGTGCATTTTTATGGAAACTAATTTTTTTTATTTATTTCTATGATTTTTGGCAAATAGAAAGCCGTAAAATAGTATTTATAATATATATACATTATAAATGGATGTGTTTAAACGTGAACTTTGCTTCTTGAAATTGATTTCTGGTGAAGTATAACCTAAATTGATCTAGTCCTGTGTTTCAGTGGTAGAAAATGAAACAAGTAGGTCATCTTACATCTTAAAACCAAATTGCTAAAACTTTGAGTCTATCATTCGGAATGTTTGACTACTGGCTGAGAGCATAGTTTTTTAGTTGAATTCACTGCATGTGTAGTTAAAGGACTGAAAAAAGCTTAATATATTAATGTGCGTCAAGCTCACCTCCTCCCCTTTATCAGATCTCCTGGTTTCCTCTAAATACAGATAGAATCTAAGAAAGCCATGAGAGGATGTTCGATGATCTGTCACATCACTTAAAAAGCAGCGTATGTCTGTTGCAGTACCAGAGAAAACAGTGAATACGATGGGTGTGATTTTTGTCTCTCTTTTCTCTCTGCTTTCATGTGTCATAATGAAAATCTCACCCCTGCGTCTCATTGAACTTCCTCCGATGGAATGTTCTCAAAAGGTAAATATGCTATTTGTTCCATTTTATCCATTAACATTAATGTTATTCATATAAAAATAAGTTAATTTTTCATTATGCTCTTTTGTGGCAGGGAATAAACTGCATGGTTGAAGTAGGCAAGTACAAGTCGATGTCTTCTTCAAATTGACACTTATATGAGTTTTAGAAGATATTTTCATCAAATATTTCTTTGACGGTCTCAGATAACTGTTCAGATGAGCGTTGGGTGGTGCCAAGGTCAGAGGCCCCAGGGACTCCTAAAATAACTGCAAAGGTAGCAGTCAAGACAGATGACAGTGGACAGTTTGCACCAGTCCTAAACATTACATGGAACCAGTTCCCGGATGGTAAGACATTTATGATAACGTATAGCTCAAGGCTATAAATTATTTAAAAATAACCAAATACTTTCGATCTAATTGCCTTTTTGACAGGAAATGTTTTCTCCCTAACAGAAGATAGATGTGTAGATAGCAGCATAATTATTTATTTAAAGCATTTTATTAAATGTTTTTTTTCCCCCACAGCGCGTATATTCGCTATAAAAGGGACTGAGGTGTTTGTGATTGAAATGGCAACAAATCACAGCGTTTGTGTTCGTTATTTTTTCCAGAACAAACTAAACCATACAACATACCCAGATGGCAGGGTAAGAGTACTAATACTTATATAATAATTATCCACTGAAAAAAGTGTCATTTGAAACAATTTTCACACAGAAATTGCTAGTATATTTCACCAGTGAAAAAAATAGCAAGTTGAAATAAACATGATATTTTGAAGTAGAAATACATTGTAAAATCATACTTATGATATTTATTTACAGAAAAAAACTATAATGTTTATAGGGTACTATGTAGTGTTATTCACACCATTGTTCCATTCCTTTGTCTTTTTAGTGGACATTTTCTTTGGACAGAATTGTGCTCATTCCCGACTTTAAATACCAGGTTTTTGTAACTAATTTACCTAAGCCAAACACAGGGAACCATATAGCAATAACAAACATCACAGTTCCAGGTGAGAATTAATTAGTTGAACAGTTGTAGCACACATTTAATCCAAAATGTTTTAACATGCTTTGGAAACATGAAAAATCTTCATTGTGTGTTTTTAGGATATGAAGTGGTGTCCAATTCTGAAAAAGTGGACTAAATCTGTTTGTCATTTTAGAGCGCTTTTGGGATACAAAGGTAGAATGGTCAGTGCGAAAGGATAAAGAAATTGGTGACTTGGTGATAATCATAGAGTTTGAACCAGAAGAGTTCTCTGAGCAATACAAAGTCTCCATCTGCAGTCCTGACCTTAAACCAGAACCATTTCACAAAATCATGAAGGTACGTTTAATGTTCAGTATCTAAAAAACTCAACAGTGCCTCCTGTTGTGTGTTCCTTTATAAATGTATTTTGATATATAGCATTAACAAAGGAAGCACAGACAATATTGATATTGCTTTTAAGGATGACAAGACATTTCTGAAGGTTAATTTCACACTGGAAGCATATCGGATAAATCACTGCAATTTGGAATTAGTGGTGAGTTATATTAACATTTATATTTGAGTACTGTTTGTTAATATTACTCATATCACTAAATGACTAAAAGATGCCCTGTTTGACAGATCCAGCCACTGTCGGTTCAAAGCATGAATAACTGTCTGGAATACAGAAGGAAATTTGATATCTGTCCCTGTATGTATTATACATGAACAACAAATGTCTTTTTGCCTGAGTGTTTTTAATCAACCAGCATTCATATTATGATACACAGTAATTAAAATGTATGCTTTATTTGAACTCTGGTTTTATTTGGTAGACTATTATGTTTATTAACATTTTAATATCAGTTCTTCCAGGTGCTCCTGTTGTTTTGATCATTTTGGTGACACTGGGGCTGTTGTTGGCTTCATTGGCGGCTGCTGCTTGCATTTTTGGCTGTATTGTATTTTTGAAGAACAAGGATTCACATAAAGGTCAGTGCAAATAAAACAATCAAATAAATAAGTTGCAATATAACAGACATAGCCAAGGACAGCATCCAAATAGAAAAAGAAATGTGGGTGGAGACTTGACTGTATGCATCAATTGTTGATTTTTAATTTGATTTAGAAAAAACGGTTCTTCTATGGCATTGTGAAGCACCTTTATTTTTAAGAGTGTATGCTGACTTTAATGGGCTTTTCCAGATTCAAAACACTATAGGCTATATATGTTCTATGCAAGTAATCAGATACAGTTAGAATACTCACCCAAACTAAAAATGCACCAATAGTGTAATAAAATAAAGTCATTGTTCAGCAGAATCTTTCACTCACTCTTTATTTCAAAACATTTTGAAGGTTCCAAAGCTTTTATATGTTAATATAATAATCATGACTTTTGACAGAAACGCCCTCCTTAGACAGCTCGACGTGTGCAAAAGACAAACTAGAGTGGAATCCCATTCACAAGCCTAAAAGGGTCATCATCATCTACTCTCTGGACCACCCCCTGTACAAAGAAGTCATCTTGAAGTTATGTGCCTTCTTGAGGGCTAAATGTGGCACAGATGTCACTCTAGATCTCCTGGACTCTGCCTGGCTTAGGACAATCGGCAGAATTCAGTGGCTGGATATGCAGAGGGAACGAATCTCCAAGTCCTCAGATAAAGTTCTGATCTTGTGCTCTCCAGGCGTACATGCCAAGTGGATGGCCATGTGTGGTGAGCACAAAGTGAGACTGAAGGAGGATGAACGTTCACCCATAGGAGACATGCTCACGCCGGCTCTGAGCCTCATCATACCAGATTTTGTCCATGCTTCATCTTTCCACAAGTACATGGTGGCTTATTTTGATGATGTGTGCTGTGAGGATGACGTTCCAGCACCATTCAACGTCGTGGTGAAGTACAAACTCATGAAGCACTTTGAAGAGCTTTACTTCCGAATACTAGGCATAGAAAAACACGAGCCAGGACGGATTAAGTGCATTCAAGGCATTAGGGAGAATGATTACTTCAACTGTCCATCAGGACAAGGACTTCGGGATGCTATCGAAGCTTTTAAAAATTACCAGCTGAAGAATCCAAATTGGTTTGAAATGGAGCTTTTGGACTCTGATGATGAAGAAAAGGAAACCATCTTGGAGTCAAAGTTTCCTACAGACATTATCTATAGCTCTGTGTCTGAATGCGATCAGCTGTTTGAAGAGCATAAAGCTCATACATTGGTCAATATGATAAAGTATCAGACTGATGAACAAGTTTTAAACTCTTCCATTGCAGAAACAGCCATAATACTGAGCGAGAACTCTACAGTTCTTACCACAGATGTGCATTACAGTGGCTCAGTACAGAGTAGCATCACCGCTATTGATATAAAGGGTTTACCAGAAACTACACCAGTGGCACAACATGCTTTATGCTTGCAGGCTCTGTGAAAATATCTGATTTAAGCTTGATTTCATTAGTCAATTGTAGCTATTACACTTACATTGTGTTTTTATATGTTTGTTAATGTTTATTTTTTTGTTAGAAGTTAAAATATAGTTGATTTGATTCTACACAATCATGTAATTTGTTTTCTTACACAATAAAAAAGACATCTTAAACACAAAATGGTTGTTTATGTGAGATTACTCGCTGGGAATTTTACCAGGAAAGATTTATATTTGTTTACAAAGCTCATTTCGAGGAGTTCATTCAGTCAGCTGAGGCCATATGAATAAAATGGGCCAACTGAGGTATCTACAGGCAAAAAATCTCTATATTCGTAGATATTACTGGTATTCCCGTTGTACATTGATTCATTAAAACGCCCTTGTATAGGCCATATCCCCCATCTGACAAAAAATCTGAGTAAAAAGCGTTTCTAGTACAAACAGACCCAACCGGATCAAAGTTCAACCTAGTGGAGTCTACACGGAAAGCAGATAGCTTAAACTGAGAATTTAATGTCCAGATTTTTTTTTAATTATTATTTATTTAAGCAGAGTCGTGTTTTAAACTGCTAAAAGCCCAGAGCGCGTGACAAGCGTTTTAATTAGCTAACGCAGCCTCGTTTCTGTCAGTATTCATTGAACGACTGAAGTCTGCACGACTGCTTTTATGTTTAGTGTATTTCTTTATTTCGTCTTTTGAAACGTGCAGGATTGTGAAAGCTGCTAACATCATCACGTCACTTGTCTCAAACAAATAGAGCACGACAAATTGTTCCCTTTGAGGTTTGTGGAAATTCTCCAGCACACGGTGCTTTACTGTATTTTTACGTTGCGAGTTTTGCTGACCTGAAGATCAAGTTCTGAAGATGTGGAGGTTGTCTGCGTTTCTAAGACGCTGCATTACAAGTTCACCCAGCAGACATCGCAAAAAAGGTAAACTAGCACAAACCACAGGTCTAGATTCAGGTATTTGCATTCAACCATGTCCCAATTTCATTTTCCTATGAATTGATTAAACCACTGTAGATTATACACTGAGTATTTCACACATAATTGATTATTTCCTGTCAGTGTTGTTGCAAACCTGTTTTGCTATCTTCTTTGGAACTCAGGGGGGAAAAGTATTTAGCAAAATGTCAAAGCTTTTACTTTCCATACAATTAAAGGAAATGGAGACCTTTGCTGTCAGGCTCCAAAATGACTGAAAAGCACCATAGAAGCAATGTTATTTGTGCATCATTCCACTTTATGAAAGAAAAAATAATAATAATTGTGCTTTCTCTATATCATTTTTCCAAACACTAGACATATGAGAACCAGTTCAAACTTAGGGAGGATGTCTTTGGTCACCAAATGTGGTACAGTTATTTGAATACAGTTTTGTTTGGGTCAGTTATTCCATATTTCTCTTACAGATAGCCTGTTTATCATCCATCCTGATGTGAAAGAGGGTTTAGCGGATCACAGGCCGGTTGTGGCTTTGGAAAGCACTATTATCACACATGGAATGCCTTATCCTCACAATCTCAGGTAGAAAAATATTATAAATCTCTTACAGTGCTGTCAAAGACTTATCATTTTGAACTTTTCCCTTGGGCCATTCTAAAGTCAGGGTTGTCACATGACTATTTATCTTTAAAACAGTACAGACCCATTCTGTTTTATTATTACTCATGGTTTTTGAAGTCCTTTTAATCAGTATTCAGTATTTACCAGTCGACTGCATTTCCTCTGTATTTCAGTACAGCAAAGCAAGTGGAGGCGATTGTGAGGGCTGAGGGTGCAATCCCTGCAACCATTGGGATCCTTGAGGGCAGCATTCATGTGGGCCTTTCTTCAGATGAACTGGACTTCCTGGCACAAAGCAAAACAGCACTAAAAGTGTCCAGAAGGGACTTACCTTATGTCATCAGCAAGGTCGGGAGCTGAAGTAATCTTTATTTGTAACTGTGATTATACTTATTCATGTAAAATGTCTATTTTTTGATAATGTAGGGTTTGTCGGGTGGCACGACTGTCTCCAGCACAATGATTGCGGCTCACAAGGCTGGGATTCCTGTTTTTGTAACCGGAGGCATTGGAGGAGTACATAGAGATGGAGAAAACTGCATGTTTATTTTCAGAAGTGTTCTTATATCCATGTTGAACAGCATACTGGCCTGAATTTAATGAGCTATATATTACCTCTTCTAGCTCTGGATGTGAGCGCAGACCTCACTGAACTGGGTCGAACCCCTATTGCTGTTGTGTCTGCTGGGGTGAAATCCATCCTAGATATCGGTCGCACTCTTGAGTTCTTGGTAAGACTTTAAAGTATTAGTTCACTTCCTGAATAAAAATCCCCCCCCATATATTAGTGCTGTCAAACAATTAATCACATCAAAAATAAAAGTTTTAGCTTACAGTATGTATGTGTGTATTTTGTATATTATGTATATATACACACATTAAGTATATATTTAAATATATGTACATGTATTTATATTCATAGAATTTATATTATATATAAATGCATTTAATATATAAAGATTAAATTTTTCTGAAATAGATACATGCATTTGTATGTATTTATATATATATATATATATATATACTTCTAATTCAAAGATAAGTGCTTTTATTTACAGGAAACTCAGGGTGTGTGCGTGGCCACATATGGAGATTCAAAAAGCTTCCCGGCTTTCTTCTCCCGGCAAAGTGGATTTACTGCTCCTTACCGTGTCTCCAGTCCTCAAGAAGCAGCAGATCTTATAGGCAAGTCTCAGTGTTTAAGCTTTTACCGCACATGCATTTAAGTAAATGTCAATACATTTACTAAATGTTGCTGTGAGAGATCATAGATAATGTTCCTCTGACATAAACTCATCCTGTTTAGTTATTTGTGAAGGGATCTTTAACTCCCTCTTTCCTCAGCAGCAAGCACACTATCTCTGAGCCTTGACAGTGGTCTTCTGTTGGCCGTTCCCATCCCTGAGAAACATGCAGCCACAGGACAACAGATAGAAGATGCCATACAAACAGCTGTGACTGAGGCCAGGTAGAGAAAATAGTGATTGGCTATACCATATGCCACATGGAGTGACAAACACTTCTGATAAAAGCATTTTCTTTCTGAAGCTCAAAAGGTGTCACAGGAAGAGATGTCACCCCTTTTATCCTTCAGCGAGTCAGTGAGCTGACTAAAGGGAAGTCCTTGCAAGCCAGTATCCATTTAAGACACAAAAGATAGTTTGCCATGATAAGGCTTACTGCATTAATATTCTTGTATAACAGTAAGTTTTTGTGTTCGTTGTGGTTTCATGTGTCTTTTTCAAGTATTTTCCTGAAGTTCATTCATTTTCAGATATAGCACTCATTCATAACAATGCCAAGGTGGGCAGTCAGATTGCATGTGCTCTTTCTAAACATAAAGAAAAAAGTGGAGGCAACTTCAGAGGTGTCATCATAACCCGAAAATCAAAGGACCAGGGAATAGACTCCAAAACTGTAAGTGGTACAGTAAGTCTCAAAAAATAATAAGCTCTTTGTGAAATGAATTGAATGAAAGTGTTTTGTATTGTTTACTAAAAGTAAGTAAAACATAGTTTTGTTAATGGAAATAAATCTGAAATAAAATTAATATTGCATTAAACTAAAAACAGCTTTGCATTAACAACCAGCTGAAATAAGTACTAAAACTAAATCAAGAAATAATAAAAACCCAAAACCTAATAAAAATGACAAAAGCAGTCGGCGCCGATAGCCTTGTGGACAGTGTGCCGACATTCAGCGTCGTAGCGCTTCGGGCATCACAAGTTTGAGTCCCAGCTTGCAGACCTTTACCGATCCCATCCCCCTTTCTCTCTACTGCTTCACTTCCTGTCAGTTGTGATCTATCCTATCTATAAAGTCAAAAACGGCAAAAAAAATAAATCTAAAAAAAAAGCAGATAACTACAACTTAAAATAAAAAAAAAAAAACAAATAACATTTTAAAAACACTATTTATTTCCCTCAGATTGTTATTGGTGGAATAAACGTTGATTTCATCGCTAAAGGAACAACAAAGAAATTGGTGGTAAGACAAGCTAAAGGAGCTTAAGTAACTTTTATGCATGTAACATCATACAGGTAAATGTTTTGTATTTGTGTGATATCCTCAGTTTGGTCAAACTAATCCAGGAAGTGTTTGTCAGTCATTTGGAGGCGTAGGCAGGAATATTGCTGGTATGTAATGTGTCATTCATATTACTTTGAATCAAAATGTACAGTTCTGTTGGTTTTGACTTATTGCTTACATTTCATGTAGACTGTTTAAGCAGATTAGGGCAGAAGCCTCTCTTCATCTCTGCCATTGGCAAAGACTCTCATAGTGACGCTGTGCTAAACTATTGTAAACACATGGTGAGTTATATTGAGCATTTTTTGCTGTTGTAGCTGAAAATTCATTGTAACTACAGTTTTTTTTGCTTTATGC
This sequence comes from Enteromius fasciolatus, assembly GCA_032361145.1. Taxonomy (NCBI): domain Eukaryota; kingdom Metazoa; phylum Chordata; class Actinopteri; order Cypriniformes; family Cyprinidae; genus Enteromius; species Enteromius fasciolatus. The sequence continues at coordinate 8,418,629 of JAUMHR010000090.1, read as the reverse complement.
TCATCAGGATACAAGCGCAGTTGCCAGATTACAGGACCAAAGGACTGCCACCTATTGTGCTGTTATAACTGAGTCTGGAGAGCTGAGCCTGGGATTGGGCGACATGGACATCCATCAGCAGATACAAGAGCAATATGTATGTATGATCAAAACATATACTACTGTATAGTACTACTTTTTAAAAAAGTCTGTTATGTTCACCAAGGCTGAATTTATTTGACGTATTTTGATTTATTCAACGTAAACAGAGGAAATAATAATGATGACTCATCCAGTACTCACTTGCTTTGTCCAATCAGGTACACCATAGGATAAGATTGTCCCGCTTCCTATTAACACATCAAATTAAATGTGATGAAATTAAAATCAATGGCTATTTAAACAATGGACATATGGACTGATATATTTCCCATGACTCATTGCAATAGGACAATCAGTAAGAGTTTTAAAATAAATATAACTAGTTTAACAGCATACATTTTTTTAATCTTAACATTTAGGTATCTCGGTTTAAGGATCAGCTTGCATCAGCTTCTCTTGTAGTTCTTGATGGCAACATTCCCGTTTCAACCATCGATTATGTGTGCCGTATCGCCAAGAAACATGCAGTCCCTGGTAAACATCATTTATCTAATACAACTTTAGGGCGTCTGTCGAGGTCATAGATTCAAGTAAGTTGTTATGTGCATATTGCATGTCTTTTCTGCTGCAGTGTGGTTTGAGCCCACGGATGCTGATAAGGCCTGTAAGCCCTTCCTGTCAGAGAGCTGGAAAGCACTGTCTTACACCTCCCCCAATCTGTCTGAGCTCTGCACCATGAATCATACACTAGGTCTGCCTACTCCTACAGGTACCAAAAAACACCTAATATAAGCAAGTGCTTGATTGCTGAACCGGAAGTGGCGAGCTACTTGAATAGTAATCAAAGCATCATTTTGTTTAAGAGCTGCCCAGATCGCTTGAGGATGTTTTGGGCTGTATACCGGCTCTCTCCTGCCCCCTGCTGGAGCATCTGAATTGTGTGGTGGTTACTTTAGGTGCGCTGGGTGTAATAGTGTGTGGAGAACATCATGCTGGGACTGTGAATTTGCAGCCACAAAAGCACAAGCAGGTATGACCGCCTATGATTATGATAGTTGATTAAAATATCTAATCTTAAAGCAGTATTACAGCCAAAAATGAAATTTGCTAAAGATTTACTCTGATGAAGATGAGTTTCTTTGTGGATTTGGAGAAATTTAGCATTACGTCACTTGCTCACCAACGGATCCACTGCAGTGAATGGGTACAAACTGCTGATAAAAACATCACAGTAGACCACAAGTAATTCATGTGACTTGAGTATATAATTTAATGTCTTGTAAAATGAAATGCTGTGCGTTTTTAAGAAACAAGTGAATCAAGGAATTTTTAACTTTAAAACTATATAATGTTGCTCTCTAATAATTAAAGTAATCTCGTCTGAATCGGGAGAGAAATATGCACTGATCAAGCAACATTTACAAGCAAAACAGAGTTAAAAACAAATACGTTTAATGATTTTGATGTGAAATCAGAACATTTAACTGAAGGAAGTGTTATTAGGGACTTTTATTTTGCAATATTTAAGTTAAAATGTCTCAACGATGGATTTGATCCTTACAAAAATTCAGCTTTTGTTTCCCAAGACATTAACTGATGAACTGGAGTTGTGTGGATTACTTGTGGATTGTTGTGATGTTTTTATCAGCTGTTGGACTCTCATTCTGACGGCACCCATTTGTGAGCGAGTAATGAAATGCTAAATTTCAACAAATCAGTTTGGATGAAAAACCTTAGTGTAAATTTTCATTTTTGGGTGAAATATTACTAAGATGTTAGTTGTAACATTTAAATGCTGAACATTATTTATGCCTTTTATAGCAGAAGGGACGGCTGTGTGCTGTTCACTATCCTGCGCTGGCTGTGAGCTCTAAAGAAACGGTAAATGTGTCTGGAGCTGGTGACAGGTATGTTAACGATAGTATTTAGCATCATATAAAACAAAAGCATGCCGGATTCGACTCTCTTAATCTTATTTAGTTTTGCTGGAGCAATGATGGCGGGGATCTTACAAGGGTTGGACACAGACAGCTGTGTGCGTATGGGTCTGCTTGCCGCCCGCACATCCTTGCTGTCTCCTCATCCAATAGATCCGTCTCTAACAGCAGATGCCATCCATCCGGAAACGTTGCACTCTCAACTCTGGACAAAGCCTACATGTGTGTGGATAGAGGACTGAAATACAGCCAGAAAGAGTCTTGCCAGCAAACATCTACAGTCGTGGCTGTACATATAAGGGGTGTATTTATAGGGTTTTACTACAAACAAACTCAAATATGTGTGTATACCAAAACCTCACATGTGTTGAACTTGAGTACACTGATTGATATTTTTTAAATGATCTAATACAAAAAAAGTTTAGACTGGTCACAGTTACATGAAAATGTATATTAGTCTAAGTTGAATCCAAAAAATAAAACCGATTACTCTTGGCTGACAGCTAGTGGCCAGACTAGCTCTTAAAACACCGTCTTAACATTAAGGCTAAGTTTATGCAACTAGCCGCTGTAATGGCAGAAAACTGGCTGCGAAGTCTCAAATAGGGCTAACAAACACACAAATGAACTGTGCTCTTCACCCTATTCCTTGTGCACTCACAGACTGTGTGCAGTTGCCATATCGCTGTGCTTTTTAAAATAGAAATTGTTTCTCTTTAATCCAGTATTAAAGATTCAACGCCTGTCCGATGGAAATAATACTGGAAATTTGATTGGCTGTTAGTGAAATGCACCAGTCAATCAAACTTTAATTTCTTTACAATTTAAGCATGCTAGAAATGTTTTGTAATGGGATATTTGTATGATTTGTACATATAAATATCCTAATCTGTCTAACTGCATCACTACATTGTATAGACATTAAGTCAAAGCCATCTGATATTTCATTTATATAAAACAATATCAATGGCTCTTAAGTTAAATCGCTGCTGTTGTCATGTTTTGAACACCTCAACTAAACTGAGGCCATTTTTTTTTTTTTTTGTAAATTCAATTTAGTTAGAAATCAAATTTGAATCATTACTCCTTTTGTGGCCGTTACCCTATTTTAAAGATACAAATACACAGAATGAGCAAATGTTTAAGAGCGATTTTTGTAATGGTAGTTGATCAAAATTTGTGAGCCTTTATGAAAATCTGTTCATCATATAAAGTGTCTTTTTAGAAGATTTAAAGCACTCAAAGCTTGAACTAATGATTGCCTTAACTGCATGGGCGACAAATTTTGAGATATTAAAATACCTATATGGTAGTATACATTATGTAGTAGCTTTTCCAGTGGTACTGAAAATGATTAAGCTTGTCATGAAATCGCTTGTCATGAATTGCTGTTTGGCCATCTGGTATTTCAGTATAAAGATTATAATATTTCAGTATATGACATTGTGGATGTATATATTAGCACAGTTTGGTGTTTTCTTGGAGTGACTTGTAATTGAGTATTATTTCAGCAATGTAACAGTAGTTGTAATTAAGTACAAATTGGTGGTGGACCCCTTCAGAAACATGAAAACCCTACCTAATAACTGAAATAACAGTGTTTTTAGCATTTTATATTTGTTTATAAGTGACAGTTAAGACTTTTTCTAATTACTAATTTTAATTCTGTCAACTATACTGTTTTTACATTGCATTTGGAATGTTAGAAACGAAAATAAGATACTTTTATGTCAGAATATTTTTAATTTTTTTAAAATAAATTTCATTATTTCATAATTACTACACATACACTTTTTACCATCTCGTCACCTGAGAGAACATTAAATGTTGTAATAAATAGGTTACATTTAACATTACTATTTGAGAAAAGGAAAAAAAAAGAAAAAAGTGGTTATATTAAATCAAGTAAATGTTTTAACAGTAAAATATTTTGTGTGTGTGTATATATATATATATAAATTAGTAACTTAAATTGCAATTAAAAAACATTTAAGAAATCTAAAAAGGAGTACTGGTATAAAATTAAGTTAAATATTGAAACTAAAATAAAATCTTTACATTTTAAATATCTTTATTTTCATTTCATTTTCTTTTCAATTTAAATTTTAATTCTATTATAATTAATATAAATGAGGTTTTTATCATATGAGAATACATTTAATTAAAAAGTAACATTTAACGTTATTATTTGGTTATTAAATTTCGAATAAGTAAAATGTTATTATAAAAGCTATTTAGTTTTTAATTAAATATTTATATTTAAATTTCTTTAACTGTTACAATAACAAGAGCAAACTTTAACAATGTAAATGCTTACTTTTAACTTTATATATTTTGGATTTATTATAGTATCGATTTGTATCGCCCCTCGTGGTGATTGTAGTACATTACTGATGTTAAGAAATTTGATTTAAAAAAAATAAACTATATCTCCCACAATGCATTGCGCATCGCATCTTGCGCAAACTCATTGAGCGCTGACTGGTTACTGTATTCCCTCCTCATTTCAGTGTAAGATGGTGGTAAAAATCTGCTACCTAAATAAACAGTAAAACTGAGTAGGAAACATCTAATCAATTTTGAACATCTGAGCTGTGGAATAGTGCTCAATCCAAACTATCAGATAGGCACATCTGATCAGTTGAAAGGCTAAAACCCCCGCCTTAACTAGAGTGAATATCCCTTGGAGTGGAATCCCTGCAATACAGGACCAGCTAGTAGAAGTGAGTACCCTACAAAACAACTGTTTTATTTGCGATCAGTGCACACGAAAATAACTACTACATCGGTATTAGGTTTGTATATGTGTGTCGACGCAGACTAACCACACGGCTAAAGAATAAAACCTTTAGTTTAAGTGAAGGATGAAGTCAAAGGTGGACAGGCGGTGGTTCCTCCTCTAGTTGCCGGGCCGTTTAGTAGGAGAGTCGCAGGCTTTAGCTGTGTGTAGGCCGCAAAAAAGAAACGTTCAGAAAACACTCGTTGCCGACTGAATATATATGGAAGGAAAGTCGTTTTATTAACTTACAGTCATTTCAAAATATCCGTGCTCTTTAAGTTTGTGTGTTATTTGTTGTTGGAGGGTAAATGACATGTTTTAGGCGCTGTGTTGTGTGCCGCACGTCAGTTGAAGTCTGTCCCAGCTGTGGAGACACCTGACCGGCTTTCAGCGCGACTGACGCGCCGCTAGACATATATGATGTGAGATGTCAATAATAGCGATTTCAATAGTAATTCATAGACTTTAAAATAGCATTCAATCGTTTGTTTATTTAATTAATGTCAATTTAAAGCCTCTACCTAGGTCTGCGAATCTAAACTGTTTTGATCCGGTGCGAGAGATGTGTTAATGTTTAACACAGGTTTTCGCTGACATAATTTAATGTATGCTTTTTATATTTTTGTGAAGGAAATATTAGCTGCATCTTTTAAACGCGCATTTTTATGATACAAATGTCAGGGTTGGACAAAAGACATACTGAATCTTTTGTGATTCATTTAGATAGAAAGCTACACTATGTTGTGCTAAATACAACATTGGCTCTGTATTTTGTGTAAAAAAAAAACAGCGTTTATTCTAAATTAGGTTTTCTTGTCAGTCTATAGACCGTGAATACCTGACTTTCAGTCATCTCTAGTGTGACCCAGTGGTCCTATTCTGCAATCCCAATACATCAGCATGTTTATAGACAACTGGGCCAACTGATTGTAATGAGAGAAACATGAAAAGGCTTAATGTGCTTTGTGGTAGCTTGATGTTTTGGACTGCTATGAGTCTATGAAAGCTGACTGTATTAATTTGGCATGGCTATTCGCCTTGTTTTGATCTAACTGTATGCCATTTTTTAATATGAATATTTAACAAGAGCAGTTATGTACTAAAGTAAATCATCACCATTCACAATGCCACGTTTAAATCAAATCTACTTGCCTTGACTTTGCATCAGCACTTCGGCCGACCTGCCAGAGACTCTTCTGAACTTGCCGTACGATAGGATGTCCCGCAGTCCCGAGCTGAAAGAAGACCCCATGGAGTGCCCACTGTGCATGGAACCGCTGGAGATTGACGATGTCAACTTCTTCCCCTGCACCTGCGGCTACCAAATATGCCGCTTTTGCTGGCACCGTATCCGCACAGACGAGAACGGGCTCTGCCCTGCTTGCAGAAAGGTACTATTCTGCTTCAAAATTGCACACAAGCTTGAGAAAACTTAATATTAAATGCAATTAATAAAACCCAACTAATATCTAATATAAAAACCTGTGTAATCGTGAATAGTTTGTATAACAAAATAAAAAAGAATTTAAAAACGTATGAGAAATTATTTAAAATTTTTTTTACCTCTTCTGTTACAAATATTATAGAAAACACAGCATGGTTTATGCCACAGAGTGTTTTGTTATGTGAATATTTGGCTGCCAAATACTTAAATGCAAACACTTAAACTATAAAGACAAGTTTATTCGTTTTTCTACTAATCTTAAGTTAATCAGTAATATTAAGTACATTTGAAATTATTTCTTACCTATTAGATATATCATGTAAATACATATGAAAGTATCAAACAGTCAGTTGTTTATTACAATATTAATAAATTTAATTTTAGATTTCAGAGAGGACATTTGTTTAACTTTTGTATGAACACTTAATTATCATTATGCGAAAAGGTTTCTTCACCCAAACATGAAAATTGATTTTCTCACCCTCATGTTGTTCCAAACCTGTAAGACTTTCTTTCACTTTACAAACACAATTTGTTTTTTAAATGGAGATTTCATTTCAGTCTGTTCCACCAAAACATAGATGGCCCAAAAAGTTAATTTAAAAAAAAAAGTTCATTCAAAATCATTGATCTAGCATGCTTGATGCTCAGTATGTATTGTTAAATATATCAAGATATATCTTTATGCACAAGCACAGTGGTCAGATACCATCTGATTAATCAGCCCTAATGTTTTCATGCCTGATTATGCAATTGTGGCTAAAGCGTATTGCACCACTTTCTTGGCAAACCGCACTTCCCAAGTGTAAACTCAATGTGGTTCCTTTGACTCACTGTGATGCTGTCCGTCTGAAAACTTGACCTATTTGCAGAGTTCTTTGAGAATTGCCAACCCCCAGATTCAGGTTCAAATGAGGTAACTGGCTCTGTGTGTTCTGTAGCCTTATCCGGAGGATCCGGCAGTATACAAACCGCTGTCA
>JAUMHR010000090.1:8383346-8410746 GCA_032361145.1 Enteromius fasciolatus | reverse complement strand
AGGTTCAAATGAGGTAACTGGCTCTGTGTGTTCTGTAGCCTTATCCGGAGGATCCGGCAGTATACAAACCGCTGTCACAAGAGGAGATCCAGAGGATAAAGAACGAGAAGAAGCAGAAGCAGAATGAAAAGAAGCAGAAGGTGACAGAGAACCGCAAGCACCTGGCCAGTGTCCGTGTGGTGCAGCGGAACCTTGTGTTCGTCGTGGGACTTTCTCAAAGACTCGCAGACGCAGAGGTAAATGCTTATGTTATGCAAAGCCTTTGTCTTTTTTTGTTTGTTTGTTTGTTTTCATAACAAGTCTTTGGAAGTAATGAAATTTGAACTTTAACTCTTAAACAAAAAATTATATTTAATTAAACTAGATATTGTTTTAACTAGCTGCCGTCTGAAATAAATTTAAATAAAGCATTAAAAGGTTAGGGGAGGTTTTGTAGATTTGTAAAATGTTGCATTTATTTGATCAAAATATAGTAAAAAAAAATTATAATAATATTGTGAATTGTTAACTTTTAAAATATATATTTTTTTGGTAATCAAGAAACATTTCTAATTAATTATCAATGTTGAAAACAATTGTGCTGAATATTTTCATACTAATTGTCTCTGATAAATGTAAAGCTGAAAAGATCGGCATTTATTTGAAATAGAAATATTTTGTAAAATAAATATCATTTTTAATGCATTTAATCAAATTTAATTTATTTAAAAATAAATGAATTTTTCACTGAACAAATATATATTAATTTCTTAAAAAAAACATACTGACCACAACCTTTTAAACAGTAGTGTACAATTTACAAAAATAAAATTATAATTTTTTTTACATTATAAACGGTTGAACTTTAATGTATTTAATTTAAGTGTATGTGCATTTAATTCTCATGTCAAATCCATATTTTTATATCATCAGTGAGAAATGCGCCACTTCCTGTTGAAGGTAAATGAGAATAGCTCAAAAATAGTGTTGTCATCAGCAAGTCATTTACATTTTGCTGAACAAAAGGAAATTTCCTCCCTCAGAGTCATTTCACAGTTTGATTGTATGATAAGTAGGCATAATTCAGTGTAGTTTCTGTTTTCGTGAGATAATTCACTTGAAGAATCACACTCACTTTTATTACTTCTCAGGTTCTAAAGCGCCCGGAATATTTCGGAAAGTTTGGCAAAATCCATAAAGTGGTCATCAATAACAGCACATCATATGCAGGTTCACAGGTAAGAAAAGCTACATGTGATTTTAGCTATGATGTTCATTTGGTGTGTCTGAAAACGTCTCTGTCTTAAAGGCTACAGCAAATGAGTAAGAATAAAGTAAACCCCTTTTTTTTTTTTTTTTTTTTTGACCTTTTACTCCACAGGGTCCTAGTGCCAGTGCCTATGTAACTTACATTCGTTCAGAGGACGCCCTTAGAGCAATACAGTGTGTGAACAATGTCATAGTGGATGGTAGAACACTCAAGGTAAGTGCCAAACCATCACAATGTAAGCCTTTTACTAAATATTATCATACATTAAGTATATTATGTCTTTGTATACTGTCACTTTGAAGTTGTTTGTTTTTAAAATACTTGTCTGTCGCTGTTTGGTCTCCAGGCTTCTTTAGGTACAACAAAGTACTGCAGTTATTTTCTCAAAAGCATGCAGTGTCCTAAACCGGACTGCATGTATTTACACGAACTAGGAGATGAAGCGGCTAGTTTTACAAAAGAAGAAATGCAGGTGAGTGTTTGAACATTTGTTTACAGGTCACTCGGTTCAGGAAAAAGCATTTAGATAATGTTTTGTTGTCTGTTTTGTTTTTTCAATTGATATAGATGTTGTTTGATTGTTGTGTGTAAATTGTTTTTAGGCTGGGAAACATCAAGAGTATGAACAAAAATTACTCCAAGACCTTTACAAAGCAAACCCCAACTTTTTACAAACCTCAACATGTGGGGAGAAGTCGAAGAGCAAAACCAACTCCGCTCAGAGGTGTTGTGTTTGTTCTGAATTTTATTGCTGCACATGCCCAGTCAGATGAACATTGATGATGATTGAATGTGGCTTATGGTTGCATATATTCTATAATTAAGTAATAATTAATTTTCATAAGATGTTTTTGTTTCATCTGGTGAATAGAAAGTTCAAAAGAACAGCATTTATTTGAAATTGATTTTTTGTAAAATATTGTCTTTAATGTTACTTGTATCTTAGAGATCCTAAACTTAAATATTGTGTTTAATACCTTGTATGTATTATAGGTTTCTTTTTTTATGAGAAGTGTGATTTCCATTTTTAACTTTTAATATTTCCCCCCCAGACCCAATAGTACCAATAAAGAAGGGTGGCCCTCATTACAGAACTACGGGAAAATGGTTAACGGTTTAACCACAGAGCATCGCAAGTCCCCTCCACTTTTAGACTGCCTAACAGACTCAGACCACATGACTCCAGACGAAGCAGACCCTGAACAGGAAACAGAACAGAACACAGGCCTTCCACCTTTCCCATCAGCCTTAGAGCCTACCAGGTACTGCACTGCAGAAGCCCAGCCAGTAGTTGCTTCGCTATACAACAACATACGTTTAACATCAAGTGATTTTTTTTTTGTTTTGTTTTGTTTTGTTTTTCTTCTTCTTCCTGTATGTTTTGGTGCATGCTCATCACACTGTTCTTTATTTCAGTCCAATTGGCAAACCATCAGAACCCATAAGTATAGGAAACGGGGAGAATATATCACAGGTAAGTACTAGAAACTCTCTAATATTCTCCAAGAATAGTTAAGTAGGTTTTATTTAATCAGTATATCTGTATTTGGTTGACAGACATCCAGTAGCGATTCCCCATCTCCTCCACCTGGCCTTACTAAACCTAGCCTCGTTGTGCCCATCAGCGTGGCCGAACTCACAGCGCGCTCACCCTTCGAGGGGGCGGCAGCAGAGTCTCAGTCTCTTTTCTCAGACAACAGCAATTTCAGACATCCCAACCCCATCCCCAGCGGCTTGCCCCCCTTCTCTAGTTCACCACAGGGAGCCTCCGACTGGCCCATGACTCCAGAACCACAGAGCCTTTTCACCTCAGGTAGGCCTGTACTGTGAATGCAGTTTAGTGGACCAATATGATTGCAGTATGGGCGGAGCTAAACCCACCAAACCCTCTTTCTTTTGCAGACACTATCCCAGTGTCGTCCTCCACTGATTGGCAGGCGGCTTTCGGTTTCGGCTCTTCAGCCAAGCAGCAGCAGCAGGACGATGACCTCGGCTTCGACCCATTTGACGTCACACGGAAAGCCCTGGCCGACCTCATAGAGAAAGAGTTGTCAGTCCAGGAGCACTCGCCCCTCTCTCCCAACCCTTCTTCCCACCAGACCAGCCTCCCCAACGGTCAGCAGCCCCTTCCTCACCTCCAGCACAGAGGCCTCTATAACTCCTTCAGCCTGCCCCAACACATGGCCGCACGTCACCCCTGGATGGGCCTTCCCACCCGCAATAACCTCACACACTTGAACCACACGGCCTCAGCTGCACACAGCCATTTCTTAGACCTGAGCATGCCGGCCCAGCACCACAGCACCGGCCTAGGGGGGATTCCTATATCAGGTTAGGGGATGCATCTGTCTTGTGCGCTCCAGTTTTTTAGTGAAACACCTGTGTGTGTGTGTGTGTGTGTGTGTGTGTGTGTTAAAACACCTGGTCTAAGCAGGGCTACAGTTGTAGCCCACTGATCCAAATACAAACAAGTTGTTGAACTCATTCCCAGTATGTTAATTGTTGTTAAGAGTTGCATTTTAATTGTAATTTTATTTTTCTAATTCTAATTTCTAATTTTGGCTAATTCAGTTTGTTTGTGCCCCTGAGCCCTTTATGAGAGTAAGCTGTGGTAATATTCAGTGTTGTTATTAGCTAAAATTATTAAAAACGAGTTTCAGTAATTGAAATCAAGCTTTAAATCAAATAAAATATGAACAGTTAATAAAAAACATAAACTTAAATAAAATTGCATTGGCAACTAAAAGAAGTAAAAGTTACTTCCAGACTGACTAAAGTTAAAAGAAAAAATAGTTAAATAAAAGCACAACAAAAATACTAAACTAAAATGAAAACTGAAAATATGAAAAAAACAAACTATTCGTATAATATAAAAGGTATTATATTAGTAAAAAATACAATGTATGCATTTGCCATTTCTGACACAGGAGCCAGCATTCTTCTTCTTGTAAACCAGACAAATCAAATTTTTTGGTGAACCATCACTTTAAGGATGTCGCAAAGTTTAAATTCTCACATCTTTTTTGGCATTCATTTTTTGCTCTTTCAGAAAACAATGGTTCTGTGGAAAGCATAAATGTGAAAGAGTGGCAGGACGGACTGCGAGCGCTCCTACCAAATATCAACATCAACTTCGGAGGCCTCCCGAACTCTACCTCTTCCTCCTCCTCTTCCTCCACTTCCAGTGTGAACCACATCGGTGTGCCGGTAGGCTCGACTGGAGTCTCGCACAGCCTCAGCTGGGACAGTACGGCCAGTTGGATGGACCCCGCCATAATCACAGGTGCGGTTTGTGTTCCGTAAACTTTCTCTGGTTACAGATAAAACCTTCACCGCTAACAGTACTCATTCATATCCCATTTCAATCTCCAGGTATCCCAGCATCCACAGGCAACAGTTTGGACTGTCTCCAGGATGACAATCCACCACACTGGCTCAAGTCGCTGCAGGCGCTCACAGAGATGGACGGACCGCCCAGCTCCAGCGCACTCCCACAGCCCCCGCACACCGGCCTCCTGGACGCGGCTGCCCAACTGTCCTTACACAGAGCCGCCTGGGCCCCTTACCTCCCTCCTTCCACACTCACCCCAAGTCAGTTCCACTCCCCACCTCCAGGTTTTCAAACAGCCTTCAGACCCCCAGCACAGACGGCCACAGACATCCTACAGAGTGCCGGTATTGACCGTCACTAAAGACAAGCCTCTCTCAATTTAACTGCATCACAAATATAAAAAACTGCAAATGTACCCCTTCCATTAATAATGTAACATAAGCTCTTGTCTTTCTACCCTTTCCCTCTCCATCCCTTCCCCATCAGGATTTGTTTGTCTGTTGTCAGTTTTTTTGAAGGCACACATATGACGAGCACCATCAGTGCAGGATAACGATTGAGACAGATACACTGAGGGTCCTAACACACATTCACACACCTTCACGTATGATTGTAGGGGGTAATAAGCGTCCGACACTGAAATGTGCAGAGGAAACCGTGAGCACTGATGTGACTAACAATGGCTAAGTGGAATGTGCTTAAACGATTAACTATTGGCGTCAATCCTTCGTCCAAGGTACAGACTGTAACTTAATACTGTGAATCTTTACACTTCCCGTAGGTTAGGTCTCACCACCACTTGAAGAAAATGGATTATAATATGTTCTTGGCCTCTTACACGTTTAAATGTTAACGAAGCTACACTTAACGAAGTGAGAAGTTTGAGTGCATTAGTAGAATCCAATCCCTGGTCCTCATTAGAAGGGACTCTATTAATCACAAAGTAGTACCTTCTCTAATCTTAGGCTGGGATCCATTTTGGATTCATAGGTGATGTGAGACCTGACGTGCCGCTACACGAAGTCTACAGTAACTTCATTCCCATGAAGAGAAGCGAGAAAGACCACCGTGGAAGTGTTTATTGGCTATAGAATAAGCCATTCATACAAGGTATGAATCAGGAATCGAGTCTGGAACCTTGGGAAGGATGGTAGCAAAGGAGACGTGTCAAGGCACGGTCACAGATAATATGAGTGTCAAATGCGTGAAGACGGGCACACACTAACATGCCGCCATTTCAAGGCCTTCAAATGATTTCTTCTCTCTTTCTTTCTCATCTGTGTGGCCATACTAAACAGTATTTATCAAATGCAACCACTCATTCTTTCAGGAAAAAAAATCAATGTAGTCCAACGTTTGGGTTTAACATGCTGCTGAGATCATTTAATACAAAATAAAGCGCTAAAAGAAAAGAACTGACCCCTTTTCTGCTGGTCTGGAACAGTGAAATCTTAAATAAAATTGAGTATTCATTGCCTCTGTTTGATTCTCTCGTTTTTTCTGATGATGTGAAGTTGGAGTAGAAGCGGGAGGGTTTTTTACATGAGGCGTTTTATTGTCCAATGAAGAAAATATCGACAACTACAGCACATAATGAAATTCATGGTAATTATACATCAGAAAGGTCTTGGAAATGGTAAATTCATCTTGAAATTCAAACACGGTCTACTAAACACAAAGACAAACACCAAGAACCGCTTCACCAAGGACATGCTGAACTCATGTCGGGGAGGAAAGCTTTTATACAACTGTACAAATGTGCTTTTATAACAGATTCTTCTTTTTGCACATCAACTGAGAGTCATGGCTTGCCACATTCCAGGACAAAGTGTCTTGTGTTTTTAATACCCATGACGAAGTCTATTAACAGGTTTATGTCGATGTACAAAGTGTCACGTGAAGCTTTAGCACACTGTTCCGTTCTCCATGCGAGACTTGGGACAGGAGGTACGGGTTGGTGGGGGAGGCTGAATCGATGGTGCCAGGGTGCAGAAGAACCCAGCTATGAGGGTCAGTCCTAGTCCTCCCCAGGCACTGAACATGGACCAGCCGTAACCATGGCTTATATCATCCGGAAGGCTGAAGAGATAACGTGGGTAGCGAGATAGTTCGAAGTTGATGCCGGCCACGCAGGTGCAAAGAGAGATGATGCAGAAGGTACCTGAGGTGGGACATGATACTAGATGTTTAGATATCAAGAACCGAGCATTGGCCAATGAGTTTTTAAAAGGGCACGGAGGAATTTACATACCTCCCATAAGGAAGAGTAGACCAGCGACGTAATGCATGAGGCCTTGCTCCCAGCAACAGCCCAAAACGCCAATGGTCCAGCCAAACAGAATGATGGATAGAGCCATGCCCATGAAGCCGGCTGTCATCCGACGCAAATCTGGAGAAATAAAGACACAAACAAATTACCAGTCTTGCTCCTGGAGGGCCACCTTCTTTTAAAGTTAAGCTACTACTTGCTCTGGCACACTGAAGGTGGGAATTCTAGGAGAAGGGTTTGATACCCTTGCTTTAAACTCTACTACTATAGCAAATACATTCATTTGCAAGGCTTTAATATGCCCAAGATAAAATTTGTAAAGGGTAGGCAACCTTTATTAAGGTCCTAAATGGGTATGGGTACACCCATAGTGGGAGGTCCTCTTTGTAAGAAAGCCCATCACTGATGCAAACCAAAAAGAGTTAACTCACGCAGGACATGCCAATCATCTTGCTGTATAGTCTTGGTGATATTGTAGGATAGATCTTTTCGCGTCACTGCAGAGGAGTAATAGTACTTTATAAAGGAGCAACGTTCAATAGTTCCTGGAAGAAACAAGAAAATTATCATTAGATCCTGACCCAATATGATAATTTAGTCTTGCACACATGCCCAGCTTAAGTAAGGTGGGCCTGAAGTGTTGGGGTGGTGGTTGACAATCTCATAATTAGTTGGACCAAGCCGAGCCTTCTTGTGCATATGGACAAGTGTCATGTTTCGATGAGTAAACTACCCAGATGGTCGAGTGAGTATTGCTCATACGGTCAAAATTAGTGGTTCTCAATCCAAGCCCTGGAGTGCCACCATGTTCAGATCTTGAAACCTCTACTAACGAGCTAATTAAATTTATCAAGTGTGTTAGAAAAGGTAGACACCCAGAATTCGCATTGCTCAGGTACTCCAGGAGCAACCTCGAGGACCACTAATCCATACCACTACAATTCATAGAAAATGTAATGTTTAATCACCAAGACGCTCATGATGTCCAATACCGAGAAAGCATCCAACAGGTTTTTAATTAAAATGAAATGGCACTTTACTCTGATGCATCTATAGGCCGCCTTATTTACATTTAGCAGGCATGTCAAGCTTCTAGCTTTAAATGCCAGTTTCCAGGCACTCATTATGGCAGCAGCATCAACAAAACATTGCATCAATACAGCCAACACTTATTCCTATAAGGCTGAGGTGGATGCTTTTACCTTTTTGTATGAGCTCTTCGATGTCTGGGTCCAATCCCACCCTGTAGCATTTACTCCACAGCCCCATGTTGGTTGAATTATAGCGTCTGCTGCACTCATCCGCCGCGCTCATCGCGAACAGCTGACGCCGGTTTCTATTCAGCAGCAGTCGGTCTTCCCATCGGTCCAGGCTCGCTCGGCTGGCTCGCAGTGGAAGGCTGTGGTTGGGGATGTAAATGAATCCCGGATCGCTCCTGCGGTTCGAAAAAGTCCGACAACGCTCCTTGTATCTCCTCGCGTCCGTTTCGTACCAGTGATCCGATGAGATCGCGACGGTCAGGAAACACAAGGCGACGAGAGACAGACAGAGACCCGTGTAGAGAAGCCACTTCCCCGTCGCCATCGTTCTGCCAGGCCGCCGATCAGCACCTCATGGTGGACAGCTCCTTCGACCGAGGCAGCGGATCAGTCCAGCTTGAGCATCTCTTTTCGTGCTAAAAAGGCCAAATGTTAAGGTTGCTGTAAGCATGCCCTTTTAAATGAACGAGATACGTCGATTATTGTAGAAATCCTCTAGCCTACACGTAGGCTGTATTGGGGAGCGGGTTCCGCTCTTCCTCTCTGAGCTGCTGCAGGCGGAGACACATGACAATCACACACAGGAACTGAAAACCATTTAAAAATGGAGTGGAAAAATAATTAGTCAAAAATAATAATAGTTTTAAAAAAAATCTACGTAAGTAACGATTATTATTAGTAGCCATTTTAAGCATATTTAAGCGGCTGGTTTAACCATCCTTCATCTCCTTCAGACTCTTTTATAACGTGGTGATTGTTTTATATTATTTTTTAGGGCATTCATCTTTTTTTTAACCTTCACACAGTGTTGATGGTCAAAATGTTTTCTGTAGTTCATTTAATACAGGGATAAGAGTTGGAAAGAAAGAAATAAGAGAAAACACATTTAACCCCTTAATTTTTTTTTTATTATCGAGATTGATGTATGTATGATTTGTTAGGACAGTATTTGGCTGAAATAAAGAAATAAATTTGAAAATCTGGATTCTGAGGGTGCAAAGAGTTAGATGAAGTGCTATGTATATTACTAATCAAAATTAAATTGAGATATATGTACGGTAGGATATTTAGAAAACAATTCTTTTGGAAGATTTGGAACATGAGTTGTACTTAATATTCTAGTGATGTCTGGCAAAAAAGAAATGTGTTTTGACAAAATGATCAAAATGAACAAGTCTTAAACAAATAACTGCCAATGGGCTCAGAACAATCAACTTAATTTAAAAGGAAAACAAGTTTTCATACCCCATTTACTGAGGTTTAATGGGGGGGGGGGGGTTGGGTTGGGTTGATATATACTAATAATAGTAACTTTGTCGCCATGTGCCCATGTGGGCCCCCCCCTCCGCAAACGGGGGCACGTCGAGTCGCTTGGGGAGGCACTTCCCCCCAATGCCCCCCCTTGGCGACGGGCCTGAGTGCATGGAAACATACTTAATAGCCATTTCATACGATATTCAAACTACACACTTCTGCATTCCACAAAGTTCAATAGACGAACACTTAACGTAGTTCCTCAAACGGGTTTTATTAAGATACAACAGTTTGTGGCCCAACAACACCCTGCTTTTACAGGTTACTCGTATAAAACCAAAGGGGGGCGCCATCAGACGAACTTAGGAAGTTTATCAGTGGAAGACGAAAAAGAAAAAAAAAAAAAGATCTTTCCATACACACACACACACACACACATACACATATACATATATGCTGTACCCAAGTGACTACAACCGCAGACCTCCAAAATCGGGCGGGAACTCCAAAACGGAGTAGGGCCTCTTCGTGCGAAGACTTTCGCCATTGGCTGGCTTCAGCCAATTGTTATTGACTTTAAATTCAAATTGTGACTTTATAAATTAAACCTTAATAGTTTATCTAAAACAAAACATGCTATATAAATCAGCATTCTCCTTAAGAGCAGAGGCCAGAGATCGTGGTCAGAGTTTGAACCCGTTTCTTGACCCACGAGCCGTCTCAGCGCAGCGCCGGGGGAAGACTCTACTCTATCGCTTTGGGCAACAAGAGGTGTCCGGCGCTTGAAACTGGCAGGGTGGGAGGTTGTAGAGAGGCTAGGTGTAGCTAAAAATTTGCCATTGTCCGTTGAAGGCCTGTTGGGGAATAACGAAACGGCCCGTCTCGGCGAAGTTTTTAATCTCCTGAACTACAATTAACTTTCTTTACCACGCTATTCAGCGCCAATCCCGCCAAATTCACTAGTTAATGCTAGGGTCAGGTGTAGGGTAGGTCTTAGGGTTTAGCATAGGAGTTTGCCGAGGATGCCACGCCCTGTTTTGGAGCTCCCGCCCCCATATGGAGATATCCAGGCGGCAGTTAAACTCTTCTCGCTGTATTAGTCAAAAAACAAGTTTACGAACTAAACACTACACAGTCAGACAAGACAAAAACGACGTGACTATCAGAGCACTTACGAGTTTGCACAAACCAAAGCAATATTAAATGGAGGAGCCCAACCCAGCAGTCAGTGTCTGAGCTTAGGCGTATTTGCAGGATCAGAGGAGAGGTCCGCAAAAGTTGGCCATGCTCAATTTGCTCTGCTCAGCGCGCTGAACGCCCACAGACCCGCCGCGTGTGCAGCAGAGGTGAACTCTTCGCGGCAGTCGGACTGTCCGCGCACAAACACGCAGACCTGTGAGACCGAGCATCAGAGTACTCTATAGCTTTTTTAGACGCATCGGAACCGCGGAAAACTTCCTGTAATATACTGAAAGCTTAAGACGAAACAGCATAAATGCCGTACAGGAAGCCAGAGAGCGTTAGGGTTAGAAGAAGTACTCTGTACATTCCCTCACGCGGCAAGCCTTTATATAGTGTCGATGGCGTCACGACGAGGAGGCCTCCCGCTGGTCTCTGATTGGCTGGTTCGCCCGCCTAACGGCTGATCCAACTCAGTCACATTTGATGGACACTAATTGCATTAATCAAATCAAATTAGACATAAACAACATACTGACATTTCGGGTGTTGTCATGGAAACCCCAGAATATCCACATTTTGAAAAATGAGTCTGGAAGTTGAAGGAGCATATGTCTGGCCCCTTTATAATACAGATTAATTATTGAGGAAATTTCTAAAATCATGCTCAGATTGAAAAAAAATGAGAATGGAGGTGTTTGATTTAGGTATATAGAACAATATCGTGGTTTCACATGAATCATAAAATAGTCATAATTTATAGCTAAATGCTAAAATGTTAATTTTTTTAAAAATTTGCAGTGATGACATTTTGTAGGCCTGATTAAGACTTTTATTGATGATAGAGGAAAGTAGCCAAAGTTTTGTGAACAGCCGGTTATGCTTTATTGTACAAAGTGACCAGAATGTTATGCTTTTTATTGTTGCAGAAAGTCAGTTCTGTGGTTCACTATGCGTTCACAAATGTACACATTATGATAACATTTTGAATAATCGTCAAAAATAAAAAACTAAACATATTCTATAAACAAACTACAAGGCCTAATAGCTTTAAAAAAAAGAATAAGAGGGTTTAACGTAGCTATTTTATGATAGAATACAACATAAAACCATATATTTAACGTTAGCTTGTCTACAAGCCTTATTTCAGACATTTAACAACAACAACAAAACAGAGAGAAGCTAAAATGCTAAGTAGCTTTTGGTCTTAAACAGGTCATATCACTGTTTTTAAGACCACTCAACTTTTTTGACAGTTAACAACATACCAGTTGTTCGGCCGAGTGAGCAAACAGTAACTTTTCAATATGACCGAACGATTCCTTTAATCGTTCAAATTAAACAGTCCCACATGGCCTTGGTTTCGTGTTTCCACTAGATGGCGGTAGCTGCATATTCTCGTCCTTCTTGTGAGGTATCATTACTGTTGCAGAACACATATCCTCTTCTGTACTTGAGTGAAAGTGAGATGTCCGACCAAGTTAACCACCACCAAAAATTCAGATATTTTTGCACAACAATTAATTAATTAAACCATAATACTTTGCTCTATGAATACACATTCACGGCTTTTCACAGCATAGCGTGTCGCTGTCATTACATACACACAAGCGGTATAGAGTGGTGAAGTCTGAATATAGCCTTAATATTTTGATATAATCTGATTTTAGCATATGATTTGCTCTTAGCTTTTATTCGGATGCTGAGGAGGCATTAATTGGTGGGAAGGTGAGCTGGGTATAATGCAGGCAGACAGCATATTCTGGGCCAGTGACAGTGAGTCAGCACCACAGTAGAGGGGGAGGCAGAAAGAGAGAGAGAGAGAGAGAGAGATAGAAGGGGGGAGTAAAGTTCTCCATTGCTTACCAAAACCTGCAACCAACGAAACACAAAAAGAAACATGCATATAACACAATTCATTTTTAAAGAGCAAGCAATAGTTTTTGTTTCCCTGTAGAAATAGTTGCAACTGCTGCAACTGATACACCTGGACACATTGCACCACACTGCAGTGAATCTCCTTCATGCTCTTGAGCTGATATTGAAGAAGCGTATGGACCTTATTACATCCGTTGTTCGCCACGCATATGTTTATGACTGTTGCATTCGTACTCGTTTGTATTTACTTGGCGTTCGGATGCCAGGAATGGTTTTAGTGGCAGTGAGTGAGACATTTTTTTGCAGCAGGCAGCTCTCCTGCAGGAGTTTTTACCCACACACACACACACACACACACACTCACACTCACTCACTCATTCACGCAGGCGCCCTAAACTGCTGAATTCTCTGCTTCATGGAAGACTGCAGAAGCCTGCTGGGAGCTGCTGAGCCTTTCTGACCTGACTGTCCTTGACTGCTCTTGAGAGAATGATGGAGAGAGAAAGAGTGGGAGAGGGAAAGAGAGCTCAGGAGCACTGGCACAAAACTCTCTGCTATTCATGCTAAAATAAATAAATAAAGCAAAAAATAAAATAAAATTGTCATTATTAAATTGTATCAAAAGAAAAACACTTGACCAATGTGTTTCTGTGTAATGAAATAATAATGTAATAAAACAATAATGTTGACAGTATAATTTTGAGAAAAGAAAGTAAGAAAGATGATGATTACACGTGAACTGCGGTCACATCTATAAGTCAAGGACGTTTAGAAAGCTTAAACCATCTCAAATGAGCTGAAAGCTACAGCTGATGGTGTGATACCTAAGAAGAGTGACTTTCATGCTGCCAACAATGTCACAAACTGAGCGTGTCGATCATGTGATCTGGGAGGAGTCACACCGAACCTGAGAGGGAAGGAAAGAAACTGACACGTTATTAGACAGAAGTCACAATAAAGATATCATAAGCATTTATTACTGATCAAAAATTGGAAATATGTTAGTGTCTTAAGAAATTTAAGTAAGTCACAAATCTTAAATTTTCATCTAAAATGACATTTGACATATTTTGGCAGATACTTTTTTCCCAATGCGACTTACATGGCTTTAAGGCACACATTTGGAGAACATCGCAGCAATCCGATCTGTTTTTGGTATTGTCTGTGTGGAACTCTGTGTGTAAAACACGTCATAAATATTCATTTAAAATATAATTGAATGTGTAATATATATATTATATATACACACACACACACACACATATACACAACAGCACCAAATAAGCTAAATATAAATACAGCAATTATCCGGATTAAAGATAATACTAAAATAATACTATAAGATCTTGCATGTAAATACATAAATAAATAATTACAATAATGATAATTGCAGGCTACTATGCCAAATTTATTTATATCATGATATTTTGGTTACGTTTCACAATAAAGTCCTAGCCGTTAATGTGAAAGTTATGATTTAACTAACATTAATGAGCAGTATATCTGTTTCACTGTTAGTTATAGTCAGGCCTGCAGAGTTTAATTCCAACCCTGCTCCAACACACACCTACCAAGTTTTTTTTTTTTTTTAAATAAGCCACGATAACTTGATTAGCTGGACCAGGTGTGTTTAATTAGGGTTGAATCTAAACTGTGCAGGAACTTGGTTTAAAACAAGAGAGTTGTGCTTATGGATGTGTTTTTGCCAATAAGAAATGACACAAATTGCATTACTATACAAACATTAGTGCTAACGTTAGTCAGCTGCACAATATTTAGCTCTCCAAAAAGGTTAAATGGTATATGAACACACGCATGTATCTCCAGCAGACATATAACAATGAATGGAGGACAGCAGAGCTCCTCTGTGCACTGACACTATCACATTACCGGCAAACAAACGATCCTCTCCAGTGAGTCTGATGGAACTTAAATGACAGCGTGAGCTGTATATTGTGTATATATGGTGATGGATGATGACTCAAAGTCTCCTCCCGTCCTCAGTGCCGCAGGCTGACACAGCTGTAAGGAGAGATCTGTATTCTGGGAACAGTGAGGTCAACCAATGCTCAGCCACTGCAACTTATTAAAAGGCTAGATGTACTGACTGATAGACATCGCATGCACTGTATAAGCACTTCATGTGCATGCTTGTGCTGATACGAGTAGCGCATATGCATACGGACAGCATAAAAACATGCAAATGGACAAAAAAACACACACTGCAGGACGTTTCCGCCTTATCTTTTCAATTTCAATTCCCTAAACTGTGAAACGCACACATGTTCAGAGCTATTACTGTGCGTTTCCATACAGTGCATCAACTTTTACTGGCCTTGGTTTGACAAAAAGCACTGTGCATAGTTTACATAAGATGGACGAATTGATGGACATGCCTTTAATTATTAAACACGGCTGACGGCAGCATTACAGAGATAATGCGAAGAGGAAGAAACCATAAAGTGAGCCAAAGGAAAGGCACAGACTGAATGAACGGATGGGTGGATGTATAGATTGATGCATGCATTAATATCTGCATTACGCAGTCCGATGCCACCGTCTGATTTCAGGGCAGCGCAGGAAGAGAGAAGGGAAAAGCGCTTTATCAGGTAATCAGAACACATGACACTTGCAGGAACAACAGTACCATCTGCGGCTCTGACTGATGCAGCGTGATGTGCTTCAGATGCTCGCCAGTCATTCAAAGCTTCGCCAAACAGATTTGAAAGACTTGCATTTGTCAAAATATTAATGCTGCATTCAGATACAGGAAAAGTCCTGCTTGATGACAGCGGGATATGCATGATTCATCTGTATTGAGCTGCGCTGGGTGAGTTTCCGTCTTTAAGGGAGTGACTAGCAGCACTGAACGTGCCAGAGGCCTGACTAAGGGAAATGCAAAGTCCCATTAGCCCTGACTTTCCATCTGATTTATGAGTATTTACATCTGTGTGTGTGTTCCCTTCAGAATGAATTCAGAAGCAGATGCGAAATATATTTTTTTAGTCTTTGGTATAGGGGAGACTGGGACTAGTTGTCATACTTCTTACTCCAGTGAATAGTGCTCAGGGTGTTTGTTTTTGAAAAGCAGATTTTTATATAGACACATACTGTAGTAAGTCACAGACTGAGTTTTATCCTGATTAATGTAATAAAAGATAATATTGTGTTTTTTCATTTAGAGAAAAATAGCATTTTTTTGTTAAATAGGCTATATATATTTGGTATATAAACTATATATAATTAGTATATAGTGCGTATATATATATATATATATATATATATATATAGCATATATAAACATATATATTCATACATACACTAAATACAAATTACCAATATATCTATATATATATATATATATAGAGAGAGAGAGACAGATAGATAGATAGATAGATAGATAGATAGATAGATAGATAGATAGCATTTATGTATGTATGTATAAATAAATTATAAGTCAGTATACAAAATATAAATCAAATATATATATATTAAAATATATATTAATGAATAGATAAAAACAGTAATATTGTAAAATAATAGTACAAAATAATGGTTTCTATTTTAATATACATTATATAATATAATAAATAAATAAATAAATAAATAAATATACATTTATATTTTAGAAATAATACAATTTAGAAACTAAATATAATTATTCAGGTTATCATTTAAATCATTTTAATATGCTGATTTATTGTTAGAATTATCTATGTTATCAACAATTGTGATGCTTAATATTTTTTTAGAAAAAGGTATAAAAAAGAGCAGCATTTATTCAAAATATAAATCTTTTCAAAAGCTTTTTTAATTAATTTAAGATCCTTCCTAAATAAAAGTAATAGTTTCTGTCAAAAAAAAAAAAAAAAATAGAAAAAAGGAAAATGTATGAAAGAATGTACTGACCCCAAACATTTAAATGGTAGTGTATATTGGTAGAAAATATTTTTATATTAAATAAATGCTATGCTTTTTAACTTTTTATTCATAAAAAAATCTTGAAAAAATATAATACGTTCCAAAAACTATTACTGTTTCCAGCACTGATAATAAATAAGCATTAATTAAATGAGCGTAAAAACGTCTTTAAAAATACATAAAAAAAAATCTTACTAACTCCAAACTTTTGAAGTGTGTGTGTGTGTGTGTACTTTGATTGCCCTGCTAGGAAATGGCCCCAAAGTATTTATTCTCTAAACGATCCAAGGACACAGACTTTGCACTCAAGCCAATAACTTTGTCTGACCCCAGATAACACATAACTCAGGGTCTCCATTAGGGCGGTCTGTTTTTGTGACTAAGAAATCCTCAATCAGTGCAGCAGACAACAGAGATAAAGCTGCTGTTAATTGCGAGGCAGAGTTAGCACCTCCATCACGGCACAGCTGGAGGATCCATGTAGACCATTTCAACATCACAAGATAAAACACCTTCGTGACTCTCATCCTCATGTAGCCGGCCAGACCCAGCCAGGCCAGGACAGGACAGAGACACAAGACACAGGAAGCCAGAGCTCAGTGCTAGTGTGTGTCTGTGCCTGAGGAGCTGCACTGGGCCCGACGCCAGCTCACCCCACCCCAGCTCCAGCCTGCAGAGAACTGCTGCAGCTCCAGAGGGCAATGCAGAGGAGGAGAGAGCAAGGGTACTCCGAGCACAAGGCGCTCCAATATCATGTTTTGAACTCTCAAGGGAAAGCAAATGTGCCTGATGTGCGTGTATATAAAGGAAAGCGGGCGGTAGGTGGATTGAAAGCAGGAGATAGGCATCTTGTTGACGATGTAAACTTCCCTTTCACATCCTTTTGTTGTCATGTTTGTTCAGCGTGTGCTGGATGACTCTGGGCTTTTTGTTACAATATAAATAAGCAGACTGAAAGCCCCACAGACCGCCCTCGTTACTTCTTAATTAAATCACTTTTTTGTCACCTTGCTGCAGGAGGATTTTTGATACGTTTGAATGAAGGACAAAGTGTCCAGCGTTCAGCTCTGCACTGCAGGATATTCAGAGTCCTTCAACATGATTGTCACGTTCAACAAACAGTGTTCAAAACAGGGCCTGAAACACTATATTAGGGCTTTTTTTTGTAACAGAGCCTGCAAATAATGAATTTGAAGCTTATTGAAGTATGTTTTACAAGGAAATGCTATTTTATTCCTTCTAATTCATGTTAAATGCTGGTTTCCCGCTAATTATTAAAACAATTTGGTTTGTAAACCAAAAAAAATAGTCAACCCTGTTGCCAAAATGTTTAAATAGCTACATCTTAAACTGTTATCTGTCTACTTTCATAATTATAGAAATAACATCACAATTTGTATTTTTTCCATACATATAACTTGTGTCACAATGTTAAATATTTGATCTTTGGAAATGCACGCAATTCTAGGATATAAAAAAAAATAACATATTTTCTTGTCTTCCTGTCATGCTGTAAACAGAATTTTCTTTCTGCACGTCAACATGAATGCACACAAATTATGACAGATAAACATTAAGTTTAGCTCATTAAAATTAGTTAATAAATAAAAAACATGCAATTTAATTTTTTTTTTTTATAATTTCAACGGATTCTAAAACATTTTGAAACTGATATAACTGTAATATATATATATTTTTAAATCACAATTTTATGGGTTAATACAAAATTTAAGTTAGCTACTTTTCTGGCTTTATTTTATGTAAGATGATAGTTTATGTAACATTTCAAGAAGTTTGTGTGTCTAATACTTATAAATAAAGTAATGGGACACAAATTTTACATGTTCAGAAAAAAGGTACAAAGCTTTCATTAGGGCAGTATTTTTTACACTTTTTAAGGTCTTCTTTTCGTAATGTAATTGTACATTTAAGTACTGAGTAATATTATTTACCTACATGTACATGGTTAGGATTAGGGTTTGTCTTAGGAATACTTTCATGCTGTTATTATAATAGTAAGTGCATGTAATGCGTAACAAAGTCACCTTTAAACAGTTACCGCAGTATTTTACCCCCATATGTGACCTTGGATCACAAAACCAGTCATAAGGGTCAATTTTGTGAAATTAAGATCTATACATCATCTGACAGCTGAATACATAGGTTTTCCATTGATGTATGATGATGATGATTGATGGTTTGTTAGTATAGAACAATATTTGGCTGAGATACAACAAAAACCTGGAATCTGAGGGTGGAAAAAAATCAAAATATTGAAAAAATGGCCTTTAAAGATGTCCAAATGAAGCTCTTAGCAAACCAAAAATTAAGTTTTGATATATTTACAGTAGCAAATTTACTAAATATCTTTATGGAACACGACCTTTACATAATAATCTAATGATTTTTGGCATAAAAGAAAAATCTATATTTTGACCCATACAATGTATTGCTGGCTATTGCTTATGATATGATATTAAGTACTTTAAAAGTACATATTCATATCTTTTAAAAGGTTTTTTTTGCCCCAAGTGAACAGTATTCATATTCAAAGCTAAACAATGTACCACAGCCACAGTCTTTAAAAATCAGTACCATACACCCGACAGCTGATACTTAAAAATTTATTGATTTGGATGAATGATCAAATCATATCTGACATAAGAAACAAAAACAAACCCTTGCATAGATCACAGACCATGCCTTTGTGAATGTATGATAAAATTAAAACACAATTTAGCATAAAGAAGACAGAAACATGAACAGTTTGACCAGATGTACAGTACGTGGAACAAACATTAACATGGAGTCATCATCTGTCTAACATAAACATGTAGCTGAGATGGTCAGTATGGAATCACTGTATGGACTCTAGTTTGGGTATCCTGCTTTCTTTTTAAATTCTTAACTTCCATGACATTCTAATCCATGACTTGTATCATTCAGCATCCTGAAAGCCAACAGCAAAATCTCAAATGAAGCCAAAATAAACGAACAAACCGAATACAAATATCTGATCAGTGGAGTTTGACGTATTAAAGAATTTCTCCCAAACAAAAGGGAACGACGTTGGCGTATAAATGATGAAGATGGCTTTAGGAACAAATGACAGCAAGGGCTTAAAAAAAATGATGCAACCAGAATATAGTTGATCCTCAGTTTTGAAAGGCTAAGCTCATGCAGTCTTCCATACACCATGCAGATTTTTGCAATTGCTAGGTTGCTGTTGAGTTTTTGGTTTGGTATGGCGGTATGGAGTTAAGGTTATTACAAAAAAGTACAATGTACAGTACATTTTCGATGCTAATGTCATTTCTTTTATTTATTTCATGATATCGATAATACAAGCTATAATCTTCCTATATATTTGTAATGGCTTGTCTTATGGACTCGTTTGTGAGTCTACTGTAGTTTTATCAAGGGCATGGGTTCTTTAAAGCACAGTTAACTATAGTGCCACATGAACGCAACATGGTAATATAGCTAGACGAGGCCACGCAGGTGAAGAAAATAAATATGTCTGCAACATCCTCCAAAAGGCCACAACCTGGGAGCACAACTATACGTTTTCTCATTTTTCGACAGCTTTCATATCGGGTTACTTAGTAATCGGTATGATGGCACGTCAGTCACTTCTCTTTTTAAATTATTTTTCCACTACAGTGTATTTTATCTTTCGTTCTTTCTTGAAATAATGTTTCCGATGTGAATATATATATATAGAAAAACAACTGAATATGTATGTGTTACGTTATGGATTTACACAGACTCTACCTCTCTATAAGCCATAATTAACGTAAAATGTTGCTCGTAAATGGTCCTCACCTCAGATCAGAGGTAAAATAAACTGGGAAAGGAAGCGACACTTGTTTTAAGGGGACCTTTTTTGTCTCGGTGTAAAACACGTGATATTTTGTCAACTAACACACTATCGTTGGTGGAAGTCGTTCCTCTCTTGCGTTATAGCAGGGTTAAATCGCTATTCTTATCAAAAGTTTGCCACAGCCCTTGGTGAATATTAAAAGAAGCGTTCTGGACAGTCCACTTGTTCCCTATTGCTATGATTTATGGTGTAGTTAGTAAATATAGGATTATGCATAGCACCATAGGGTTTGATCACTACAGTTCGTCCTTATTTAAATGAAATGCACTCTAAAAAGCATTTGTTTGGCTTTTTTTTTTCTCTGTGAAGCAATGTTATGAGTTACGAACAAAAAGCAGATTGATAAAACCCTGAATAGTTCTCCCTGACGCAGAGGTGACTAAACCCATTTTAGTGTTATAGGAAACGGCCCGAGGTAAAATACTGCTGCCTTTGATTACAATCACACCTCACGGATCAATAAGGATCACATGATCAGGCAACTTTGTTTACGAGCTGCCCTGGCAGACTTGCTTGTGTTTGTTAAATGAAATTACCCCAAACAGGCTAATTCGATCGCGGCTTATTTTAAAGTGTTTTTTAATTATCAATGAAAATGGAAAGGAAGGACGTAGCTGTATGCACTGGAATGGCCCGCATTAGCATGAACGCAAGATTTCGCATTAACGTTTAAGTCATCAGTAAGTCACTCAATAAATCAATTAGGTCTGCGTTAAAATTTGCACTTTACAGTACCTGCAGGCTTAATATAGTCTTAATGGGCTAACTTTTAACTTAAGTGGACATGTCAAAACAACGGTTGTGTACCCTGTGGTGTATGAAAGCCTGTGCTGTTTTCTCTTCCCAGATCTCTCTCTTTTTAAAAAAGCTGTGACCGTGATAATAAACAGAACTAAAGTGAACGTTGATTGTGCTTAGCAAGGGAGCGTTTCAGATCCGAGGGGGCAGGGGCGGTCGCATTGTTGCGCTTGTTGTAAGTGCTTGAAAAAAAGGCTAATTCTGGGGTACTCTAAGTGTATGATTTCTGACGTTGCATCACACTTCACAGGCTGTTATGTACTCTCGTGTTCTGCTCTGCAGTGAGCTGTGCGGCGACCTCACTGAGGTAGACTCCTTATTATGGCACGACAACATAATCAAAACCCCAACGAAAGGCAGATCGAAAACTCTAAAAGGTCCTGTCGCGTGAAAGTCGTACGTCCAAAATTTCATATTCAAGCTCAGCTGTCATATGAAAACACAGAAAAGGTTTGCGTTTGTGCCTGACAACCGTGTGTCACGTTCAAAAGAACAAGAAGGAAAATGAAAAGCACTCCGTATACACTGTAATGACCAGCCTCAACATACATTATGACAGTTCCAGAGCAGATATTGTTCCCTTGCCCTGCCTAAAACTCCAGTTACTTAGAGGCACTTTCACCTGTCCGGTTGCTGAGAGGGTCAAAGGCACTAGCAACTAATATGAGTAATTCTGCCATGATCTCTTTTGCATCCTGCTAAGAAAAATTAAGCGATTTCTGATATCATAAATCCTAAATTTGATCGCAAAATGGAAGCGTGAAGTATAATTGCCCATAGTTTTCTTTTTTTTTTCTTTTCTTTTTTTTCCTCGAGAGAGAGAGAGAATGCCCATGCACTGCACTATTTAAGTTTATATTATTATTTTTTTTAACAGGTGCGCTTAGTATGAGTATATGCATTTGATAGTATCTTGATAGTTCTTTTTCTGTGTCTTTGACTACGTTTTAGATTGAAAAGTTTGCATCCCAGCGTTGGGGCTTGCATATATATTTTGTCACATTTCAGAAAACGTCAAGGAATCGACGTCCCTAGTTTCCCTGATTGTAACAACGACACCCTTATGAGGTATCTCAATTGCAACAAGCTGTATTATACCGATGTCATGCATTAAATATACTAGGATACACAGTACCTTAGTTGATTAGGCCATAATGCAGGTTCTTTTGACATGCTATGATATCATTAAGATTCTGTTTCCCGTAAGGTTAAACATTCAGTCTTTAAATACACCTAAATGATAAGCATCTCAAATCATGACACACTAGTGCACTTTTCATGGCGGAGGTCGATGGAGAGGGGAGCTGATGGAACCGAAGGCAAAAGAAAAGCAAAACAGGAATGGATTTCCTATCGTCATGAGGTAATGTCCGACGCATGCCAATATCAAAATGAGGATAATCAAAACATGCTAACTATGAGGCTCCTCTTTCGGCATTGTGCTGTCTTATATCTAAAGGGCATGGCATTTAATCACTTGGTGATATCTAAATTACAGCATCTGCTGGAAAATAGCAGCAATGCGGATGTCCATGAGGCGATGACCTTGGCCTCCGTAGCATCCCAGCAGAAGATAAGTCTTGTTCATATAAGGTGCTTTGCTGGTCAGTTGGGAAGACCACCTACGGACGAGGCGTCCACCGAACACTGCACTTGGTCTTTTATGCACAATCCCGGATGCAGTGTGCAGCTTGCTGAAATGTAGTCTGCAGTCCATGCGTGATGTTTTAGTAATTCCATCGTTGATGCTAGGTGCTCGAGGAGGCTTTTTTCTCAATCATCCTCTTTGGAAATGTATTTAGACTAAGTAGATACCGAGTAATCGGCCTCGTTTGCTGCAGTTATGTTCTATATGTTTTGGTGTCGTATTTTTCTTTCATCTGCATTGTAGAGATGTTCGCATTGCAAGGGCTCACGAGAGAAGGTAAAGTAAGCATTCATATGTACGTGACTGAATTTTCTACTGTGTCTCTAGACATCGGTTAGCAGCTTACTTTTGTTCACACAGTTCTGATTGGGGATAGTGCAGTTGCCAGTTCTGAGGTTGGCCTCTCTGAAGTTGTCGATGCTGTTGTTTATGTCTCCGTCTATCTCCATGTACTCAGACTTGCTGACGGTCGAGGAGCTGCGACGACTGGAGTTGGAATCGGAGGCTATGTTGGGGTTGCTCACGTTGAGGAGCTGGGCCTGCTCCTCTCCTTCGGTTTCTCTATGGTAGAAATAGTTGAAGTTGGACACGATGACAGGCACGGGGAGGGCGATGGTCAGCACGCCGGCGATGGCACACAGGGAACCCACAATCTTGCCCCCTATAGTCACTGGCACCATGTCCCCGTAGCCTACGGTGGTCATCGACACAACCGCCCACCAGAACGCATCTGGGATGCTGCTGAAGTAGGACTCTTTTTCCTCTGCCTCTGCGAAATACACAGCACTGGAGAACAATATGACACCAATGAAGAGGAAGAAAATTAGCAATCCAAGCTCTCGCATACTGGCTTTGAGGGTCTGCCCCAAAATCTGAAGGCCTTTGGAGTGCCTGGACAGCTTAAAGATCCTGAACACCCTGACCAGACGGATCACCCTGAGGATGGCCAGTGATGTTGCCTGCTCGCCCTTTCCTTCCTTCCCTCCATCAGGATCCTCTGCTAACTCTGTGCCCAGTGTGATAAAGTAGGGGATGATGGCCACAATGTCTATGGTGTTCATCATGTTCTTAAAGAAGGCCGCTTTGCTTGGGCACGCAAAGAAGCGCACTATCAGTTCGAATGAGAACCAGATGATGCAGAGGGTCTCTATGATGAAGAAGGGATCGGCCATGATGTTTGGTTTGGTGTAGAAGGTGCTGTTGCCTATAGTCACCTCCTCGGGTTCCCCTTTCAGCTCAGGTAAAGTCTCCAAACAGAAAATGACAATGGAAATTAAAATGACCATGACGGACACGATAGCAATCCCTCTGGCCGCCCCCGAGCTTTCGGGATGCTCGAACAGAAGCCAGATTTGTCGCTGAAACTCGCGCTCCGGTAAGGGCCGCTCTTCCTCGCGAATGAAGCCCTCGTCTTCACGAAACTTCTCCATCGCCTCGACCCCAAGTTCATAGAACTTAATTTCTTCTGAGAACATATCCAATGGGACGTTGGCAGGCCTTCTCAGTCTCCCTCCGGACTGATAGTAGTAGAGGATGGCATCGAAGCTCGGCCGATTTCTGTCGAAGAAGTACTCGTTTCTCAAGGGATCAAAATACCGCATTCGTTTCTTTGGGTTACCTAACAGAGTCTCTGGAAACTGGGCGAGAGTTTTGAGCTGGGTCTCGAAGCGCAGCCCTGCTATGTTGATGACCACCCGTTCGCAGCAATCGTGATCATCGTGGTCAGGGGGGTACGTGTCCTGCGGATGCCCCGGCACGGCAGAGGTCTCGTCCATGTTATCCCCAGCCACGACTGTCATCCTGCAGGTCAAAGTTGGAGCTCCGCAGGAGTTAATTTAATTGAGTAGACATCCAACTGCCCTCCCAAAGGCGTCACTTTCCTTCCTTTTCTCCGTTTCCAGACCCTCAAATCTATCTCAAACCCGGGGTGTAGGGTATAACTTGATCTTTCCTCAGTGTGGCCCCACTGCGGTTGTCACTGATTCGACCATCGCTCCGTTCCGCTGCATCCACTACGGCTGCCTCTGTCACCGAGACAGAGAAAAATGGATCGAACAGCGGCGATATTTGCTAGCTCAGCAAGTTCACACTGCTTATTTATTTACTTGTGATTGTATGTATAAATCAGAGAAGTGCATATAGCCTTAAGGGCGCAGTTCTACATTATTATGCTCATTGGGGTTATTGAAAAGACGTGACAGGACAGTGTCACTTTTACTCCATCGCCACATACATACAGTATCACTATATATTATTCAATTGCTTATAGCTAAGTATGAATAAGTAAATAAATAGAAAAACATGAGAATGACTTTCACTTCAGGCTTATTCAGACAGTTTTAGTGCTCACCTCGCTACTGAAGGAATGCGTCTTCTGCCGGCAGTCTCCTGTCAGTAATGCACCCTCGATTCCCTTTTGTTGTGAAAATGCGCTTGTAAAAGGCTCTTCACATCTTCTCACTTTCAAACTGTTCGGTTGCGGTCCATAAATGTCACATCCATGACGGAAATGATGCACGACATTCGCAAGCGATGCTATAATGAAAAAAATAATATGGCTTTGAGATGTATTACAAAGCTTCACATTCAATATAAACGAGTGCTAAAAGACAAGACGCGGAAAAAAAGACTAAAAGAAAACACGAAGCCGCAACGTCCTCCCTCCGCTCCTGCTCGTGCGGCGGCACCTTGGTGTAAATGGCTTATACTGCATGAGAAATTGTAATGCTGCAGCTCAGCTCAGGCGGGAGATACATTAAGGGGGCAAAAGCGAACCATACCATTTCCAGACATTACTGCATCAGCAAAATTTCCCTCTTACGAGTAGACAAGATGACGAGCGGTCTGTTTTATCTGGACACACTGACAGGGGGTATGGACGCGAAAGGCTTCTTAAAGGTGGGATCAATACGGGGAGAGGGAATAATTCCTTAATCATGCCCAACATATTGTTGCACTGTATTGCACATGGGAGAACGCGGAGCGGGAGAGGGGGTAGGACAGTATGGGGGAGGGGTTCGACGCAATGCAGACCGCGCGTGGCCACAAGTGCTTGTCCACGCAATGCGCGAGAGCATTTATGTGCCAACACTGGCGCAGTATCTGATTCGCCGAGCACTAATGTGCACAGATACTTTAACTGACCACACTAACCAATAACCACAATAAAAAGACGACTTCTCTAAAGTGCTCTTCTTCGTGAAATACTGCGATTTTTTTTCCCACCCAAAAGAATTACAGAGCAGCACAGCTCCATGCGTGTTGTTTGAGGCTGGATCGTGCGGGGGTTGGAATATTTATAGAATAACGTGGGTGTATGTACTCGGACGGACGGCGATTTTTGCAGCACACTCGGTTAGAGTGCTTTCCAGCATACGAGGATTATAGGCAGTTTGTTTTGATAATTCTCACCTCCCTTTTACTGTAGAATTACCTAGCTTTTTCTTCCCAGACGCTTGAATGTTTAGATTTCTGTCATGGTGGAGAAATCACTCCACATATATATAATACATAATTCAATTGAAATTCATGACAGAAAAGAGATCTCTTTAAGATGCTGACGTTCCAACTTCTAGGCTTAAATAATAATTGCTGCATTCACATTCCACAAAACCATTAGGTGAACGCTATTATTTCCTTACATATAAAATATTGCTGTCATAGAGTTTTAAGCAATGGAAATTCCTATTGCGTTTGCATTGTCCTCTGATATTGCTCTCTCTAGGGTTACTTCATTTACCCATTACTGAACAAAACATAACCTAAAAGGACTTTTTACTTTGACAGACAATAATATTTAAAAAAAAAAATATTTTTGTGATATTTAAATATAATGGTCATTTTATTATAATTTTTTGTTTTTATTTTACAATGTCATAATTTACTTTAAGCCTCCTAATAAATTACAACTTAAGAAAAAACGTTTAATAAACTTTTTAAGCTTAATGGATTTAATAAACAATCCAATATAACACCAATGATGATGTAATAATACTTTCCTTGATTAAATGAACACATCATTCTTTGATGTTTGTGGACAGTGATATTTATTCCAATTCACCGGTAGGTGGCGCACAAACATAATCAAACCGACGCAAACAGCACCAGAATGATTGATCTGTGCATGACATCCTCCCATTAGTGTCAGGAACGCGTAAAAGTGGTGACTCAATTCAGAGAGGGAAAGCTTAAATAAAAAAAATAGGTCTACCTAAAATAAATATGAGCTATTGTATAAGATATGACTAGTCTACCTACAGAAAACATCAAGTTGATACTAATTTGTCTTAGACAAATCCTAAATATGTCCATCAGCCAAACAGAGTAAAAGCACTACAGTTTTCATTATGAGGCTCTGTTAGAACTGCAGCTGCAGTGAGCTTTTAACTGCTAAATATCATAAATAAGAAATGGGCAGTCCTTTCCTCTTTTCACTTTTTACCGTTCAATGACTTCCCCTCAGTATGCAGGATACTTTCAGTGAGCAGTGATTCGTTCAATCAACATAAATGCATCAGTAGTCATTAATCAGAGCTGTCTGAAGTGTCATAGATCCCACCTGCTTTACATTATTAATGGAGTAATTGTTCAGTTTTGTAAGTGTTTCATTGCTCTGTTTAAACTCACCATGACCATCTTGATTTTTTAAAACATAATTATTATTTTCTAAAGTACATCCAAGCACAAATTCAGTTAAATTTCAAGTGTCCGTTTGGCTATGGCTATAGTAAA
>JAUMHR010000090.1:8331469-8355268 GCA_032361145.1 Enteromius fasciolatus | reverse complement strand
AAAAATCAGTATCAGAGCAGGGCGTTTATCTGAGGAGATATGGTAATAATTTAAAAAGATGTAACCATGTAAAATAAGGAGGCTGTGACTCACGAAGAAAGTGCTTTTCCAGTAAGGCTATCTCCAGGTGACCTTTGACATCATTGAGTCCGTCAGCATCACTCATCTTGTAGTCCTGGATGGGAGCAGCAGACATGGAGAGAGTCCCTGAACCAGCCTGGAAACAGAAAATAAGAGAACCTTAGAAGTTCATAAAGGTGACAACATTAAATAGCTAAGGTTCAATTAAACATCAGGACGATAGTCTAATCGACGTTCTCTTTAATCGAACAATACTGTATATGGACACGTTACGGTCTAATAAATGAGAGTCCATTAGCATCTGTGGCTCCAGCTGGCCAGAGACATTACAGCATCGTCTTCACAGAGGTGCAGCATGACCAGGATTCGACAAATCACGGCGCTAGTCACCAACCGGACGCCAGTGTGGCAGCGGTAACCACAGCAACCAGCTCACGAGCTCGCAGAGACACAACAGATCTCTTAGGTGAGCTATCCTGTGCTTATCAAATTAGGCGCAGCAAATGCAATTTCTTAGAAAACGTGCTCGGACGAAGCCGCCCTGTATAAAAGCCCGTAATAACATCATTTGTCTGAACTTGGGTTCCAATCAGTTCTTTTCTTGTAAAATGTCAAACAAAACACTAAAGGTCAGTGCTGAACACAGTGTGGCGTCAGAGACAAACGAGAGCAGGAAAAGATAGTGCAGCTTTACAAAGATTGTTTTTAAGACTAGGGCCAGTGAAGTCCGTGGATGTGAACGACAGGGCAATCTCAGCTGCAACAACAGGAAGAGCGCATTTATGCCGAACGAAATACACTGAAGCAAATAGATGTTTGGGCTGAAACTCTGTTGGGAATTGGGCTGTTTGCCTCTTAATACAAGGCAAAGGGCAGAAACTAAATGCAGGCTGAAAGAGAGTCACTGAAATACATGTTTTGTTTTTAATGCTATTATTATTAATTTTACCCTGAGTATCTGTTCATAAAACTCATAAAAAGGAATATTTGATTGATAATCAAATAGCTATATTATATAAATATGTCTGTAATAAATTAATTAAATTAAAATTAGTTATGAATTTACAGTGGAAGTCTGGGAAACTATTGCATGGCAGCCAACTGCAATTTCATAACTTTTTTAAAATTATTATCATGAGCTCCCACTGTAAGCAAAAAAAGTGAAACCTCATTCACAAAAAATAAGAAAACTTTTATTTTGTCAATTTCACCAGTCTGGAATTGACTGGATGGTGAAAAGTAGGCCTTACATACCAGAATCATAAAATGATTACATAAAATGATTAATCTTACAGAGGCAAACACATGCATGCATACATTTAATAATAAATGTGTTGTTTATATAATAAACATTTAAATTATATGAATATAAATATATTAGTGCTGTCAAACAATTAATCGCATTCAAAATAAAAGTTTTTGCTTACATAATATATACGTGTATATATATATATATATATATATATAAATAAATAAATAAATAAATACAAACACATGCATGTATCTATTTAAGAAAAATATGTTATCTTTATATGTTAAAAATATATTTGTATGCAATATAAAATATAGGAATATAAATTTATACATATTTTCTAAATATTTACTGTAGTGTGTGTATTTATACACACACAGTACACATACATGTATTATGTAAACTAATTTTGGATGAAAATAATTGTGATTAATTGTTTGACAGCACTAAAACATCTACCTGTAAATATTTTCAAAATATATACTTTATATGTGTGTGTTTATAAATACATAATAAATACACAATACAGACCTGTATTCTTTAAACAAAATGTTTATTTTGGATGCGATTAATCACGATTAATCGTTTGACAGCACTAGTTGGACTGAATTGCTTTCTATGACTGGTGTTACAGAATCATTTTTCACAATCTTATCGCATCTCTACTTTTCTTTTGCAGAGACAAACACCACAAGCACATTAAAAAAAACCCGAAATAAATTCAGCACTTTCTGACAGATTCTCCCTTGATATTTCCCACAGATGAAAAAAAGCATCACTTACAGGGTCTCGCTGCTCTTCTGTTTCTTTGATGGAGCTCCGGTGTTTTACTGGGACGTCGTCATTACATTCACTGTCAGATGCGTTGGGGGACTCTGCAAGGTCCAGGAACTCATCTCGCTTTGGTCCTCTGAACCTTATCTTATCCAATCGCTTTAGCATGTTCAACACAGAGATCTGTGTTTTTATCTTAACATGGCGGGTGGCAACCCTGTAAAGACAAAAGTGGTTTTTGAAACGCACAATACATCATTATCATTTAGATATTTCTTAATTACCTGCACCAAAAAAATAATAATATCATAAAATATTTACAAACTTTATTTAGTATGCCATATTATGATCCAATGGAAACCCAGCAGTGGAGAAACACAAAGCCTGCCATTCTTGGCAAAAGAAGTCGGCTCAGAAATAACGTGCAACTGACAGTAACTCGCTCGCACAATAATAGTCTCTCTGCAGCGGGAACTGAGGCCTGTAAACTGTAGAGGCAATAATGGGCCACTTGAACTGGCTGTGAGAAATTGCTACAATCTCAAAGAGATCAGCTGATGTTGGGACTAGTGTGACGCAGGACCCTGTTCTGTACAGTATGTGGGTCAGAGGCCCCACGATCCTTGGTCATTTCTGCTCAAAGCGATACCCCTGTACACTGCTGATCATTACCATTTGATGCATGAGGAAAACCAGACACTGATTTCAAACTTCTCCTGTCTAACAAGTGAAACCTGTATGACCAACAATTTCTTCCAGCTGACAGAAACAATCATTTACGCTGCTTTTGTGAACTGCATTAACTGATTCTTTATGTAAATAAATACTGTACATAGATTGATATTGCATATTTTATTTTTATTTTTCATTCAACAATCACTATACATTATAACTGTAACGAAGGGGACTGGGGCGCGTGGATCCAATTGCAAAGCTTTATTGGTATACAGGTCGGTACGCAGAGAATAATAAACAGGAAACACAGGACAGGACAGGCCGTACCAAACACTACACAATAAGGGTCCTTACAACTGTGTTATTTAGCATTATTTACGATTATAGTATTTTTTTTTTATATTAACTTAATTCTTGCTTTTTTTTTTTTTTTTTTTTTTTTTTAAGTATTATGCAAAAGTAATATGTAATATTTCATATAATAAACATTTTAGTTTTAGTTAAAAACTCACACAAGCCTGCCATATGGCTTTAGAAGAAAGCACCTTATTTAAAAAAGTTTTACTGTACTTTTGTATCATTTTTGAGCATTAATTTGAACTATTTGCAAACATGAAACCAGTACATTCATTAAACGGTTTACTTTTGTGTTCCTTACATTACATCCCCAAAGAAAGTCAGTCATACAGTTTTAGAATGACATGAGGGTTAGTAAATAATGACTAAATTTGTCCATGTTCTGATTCCAATTAAAAATGTACATTCAGCTGTTAAACTCAAGGAATGATGCAGGTCATGAACTATTGTGCTCTTCCTCAGCCAACGTCTTAAATCTCTTTGTGCATCGAAAAAAAATTCTCTGAGAATGCCGAGACTGAAGCACTAACACAGCTTTGCAACATGTGACTGGATTATTTACCCCAAAAAAACTCTCCAGAAACCAAAGGCCCACGGTGTTGTACAAAATAATGCTATTGATGTTCCAAACTCTGCATTCCCTGCAGTTAGTTGACCTTACAGCAAACAAAGCAGGCCTGGGAACAAAGCGGCCGTATGCGTGCCTAGACACTCAAAACCTCCAGCCGAGTTCTAATTTCACTTCTAGAGCTTTAACATGCTGTACGTGATAATGACAGGACTGAGGTTTAATGCCAGCCGTCTTGTTCTTAAGCAGCCTGAGTTTGGCATCCTGTGAATCAGAAAGGGACTTTTTTTGACAATAAACAGACGTTTCATGCAGCTCACACAAGGGAAAGGGAAATAGCCTGAGCGGATGATATTTATCACTCGTGTCTAGGTTTGTCAGATTTACTATGTTTCAGCTCATTAAAATGCGTCGTTTTAGGAGCAGTTATGACAGGGTGTTAAACATCAAAACTAATCATGTCCTTTTCATATAAAAGTTTTGCTTGGGAAAAAGTGCAACAGTAAATCAGGCCTACAGTAGAATAAAAACATCCTTTCCTCTCTTGTGCACAGTGTCTTTAAAGGAACAATTTGCCCAAAAATTAAACATGACCTTAAAGGAATAGGATTTGCTTGTGCACCTTTTAGAAGACTTGGGACATAGCATTCATGTCTTATGGACTACTTTTTGGTCAACTTAAAAATAAATAAATTAGTGCTGTGAAAAAATTAATTGTGATTAATTGCATCCATTTTGTTTACATAATATATGTATGTGTACTGCGTTTATTTATTATGTATAAATACACATTCAGTTTATATTTTAAAAATATTTACATTATTATATTGTCATGCTATATATTTAGTATATAAACATAACATTTGTTTTAAATATATGCATGCATGTTTTTATTAGTATATACACAATAACTATACACAAACACACTCATATACATTATGCAAACAAAAACGTTGCGATCACGATTAATCATTTGACAGCACTAAAATATAAAATATAAATAAATTAATACACACAGAATAGGGAAAATGTTTTGAGACACAAGTGGTAGTGCAAGTTCGATTTTACAGGGTGGAGCATGAGTTTAACTTTCCCACTCATTCGCTACTCTGCACAGCTTTTGGGTGGAGCTCTAATCAACCTACAAGTTTAGGTGGAGGAAAAATTCTTAGCATCTTTATGAAGGGATAGTTTATCCGAAAATGTACATTCCGTCATCATTTGAGGTCATTTGAGTTTTGTTTTTTGTAGAAAAATAATGTTTTGACAAATGTCTGTTTTTGTCCACACTAATCTTAGGGCACCAGAACTATTTAGTAACCAACATTTAAAAAAAAAAAAAATATTTTGTTTTCTGCATAAGAATTTATTTATTAATAAAAATCCTTCTAACCAGCAAGTGCAAAAACAGGGATTCACTCTCAAAGCAGTCTGTAATCAGTCCAGTCAACATCCACTCCATGTTTTATATCTCTCACTCCTTCATACTACAGAGAGAAACCCCCTCAGAGCAAGAGAGATAATATTAAGGTTCTAAGCAAATACAATTTTAGGACTGGAATGATGTCCCATTTTTGGTCTATCATATAATCATCCTACTGACAACCCAACTATTAAAAATACACTAATGTTTCATTAGGACTGGGCGATATATATCGAACTATATATTATGCGCATCTCATCAGTAAAGCTGGTTCTTTGATTAGCGCTAAATCTCCATCAGCTGTTTTCAAAAAGAACGCCAGCTTATACACAGAGCTGTAGATCAAAAAAAGATGACTCCGTTGACGAGCACTTGTGACGAGTTAAGATACTCTAGTTTAAATAAGCACAAAATATATTTTTAATTATGGCTGTATCCGAAATCACCCCAGATACCCTCAAATAGTGGACTTGAGGGGACAGCAATTGTCTAAAACCAGTGGACGTTTTCAAGTGCACTCACAATGTACCTCAAAAAGCGAGTGTACAACCGATGCACACTAGAGAATCCCCATAATGCAATGCGAGTTTCGCACGCTGAATGAACTCCCTGTGTTTTTTCAGAAGATGGCACCCGCAACTAAATCATCCATCCATTCATTTTACAAGGCACTCGCCAATGGCATAATACAGCGTAATACAACACAGGTACAAATTAAATGAACATTGATTATTAATTTGTTATATTAATATATTAATTAATTAATTAGTTATACATAATTTCCACGACAGAATTCATGACAAATCCTTTAATCTTATTACTGGAGCTATCCGTTTCAAATGATTATAAAGCAGCAAGCAATCTATGCAAAAGTGGAAGTCCTTCCAGTGGACTCAGTCGTTTTCGAATGGACTAATATAGGGAATAGTGAATGAGGGTATAGGGGCGATTTCGGATACAGCCCACAACTTCTGGAGAGAGATGCTGCAGACACTGAACAAGGACTAACTTTCTAGTGTGCATGTGTTAAACATTAGTGCTCACGCCCACAAAATTGAGTATACTTTGGCCCCGTCCACGATGGCACTAAACTCTCATAAGTCCATACTTTCATTACAAAACACCAAGTAGAAATCTGTAGTGGAGTCGCCTCAAAAGGGGCGCTTGCAAGCATTCTTCTGAATGCTAACCTCCGGGTTTTTCTCTTTCTTGTGCACAGCTATGTTCGCACAGCTTTTAAAACACACTCAACCACGGATGGGCAAGTGCAACCCATGCGCAATACTACCTAGTGGAATACCTTCATCTAATTCAACTTTTGCATGCATGGATGTCCTTGGACCCTTCTGCTGACGAAATTTACATCACTGCGCGAAGTA
This sequence comes from Enteromius fasciolatus, assembly GCA_032361145.1. NCBI lineage: Eukaryota > Metazoa > Chordata > Actinopteri > Cypriniformes > Cyprinidae > Enteromius > Enteromius fasciolatus. The sequence continues at coordinate 8,348,759 of JAUMHR010000090.1, read as the reverse complement.
TACACGGTCCAAGTATACTTGGGGCTTTTAAGTGCACATGAAGTGTGCCATTTAGGACAGGGCCACAGAAAGATGTACATGTGCACCAAGCGTTTGCACCAAATCTGAATCTATACTTTGGGCTTCAGACGAATGTCCAACTAAAATGTTTAAGAAAAAACATTCCATAAACAACATATAAATGCTTTTGGTAACATTCCCCAAAAAGTCATTAAAGACCAGATAACTTCGAGAGAACATCAACCTCACAGGAAGCAGAAACTTTGCTAGCATGCTAGCAAGAACGTTCCCCATTAACTCGGGAAAGTATAATTAACAAGTCTGTTTGACAATAGAAAACAAAACAACATTCTGTGACTATGATTCTATGCTGTGCTCTATTCAAAATGACACTATATTGTAACGCAGCACTTACAGCCTGCATTAACACCAATTACAATTACATTTTAGGTCAACACCATGACTACCACAACTATGAGGCCACCGAGCGACTGCCCTTTCACTCTCCCCGACTCTGACAACGAGTTTAACGGTCAGCCTGCTCGTCTGTGCCCGCTTAGACCACATCCGACACCGGCATTGTGTTAGACTTCTCCCCCATACTCTCTCTAAGCACCATCATCCGCCCCTACTGTCATACCCTCTGCAACCCTTTATCTGTCAGCAATGTTTTGCGCATTTATACATTTTTCCTCGTGTGTTGCACTCTCTAGTTAAATAATATCAACAAGCGTCTTATTAGCACGTTTCATTTCCAAGCGTCCTGTATCTTCATCACCTCAGCGTGTATTTCAAGTTGGATCTCATTAATAAAACATCGAGGGTTGACTCAGTTGCACTATCAATAGATTGCCGATTAATGCCTTTGACCTAAAAGCCTTTCGTCACTACGAAACATCTTCTAGATCGATGCCGTGGAGAATGGCGGTGCGCGTGCAAAATATTGGAAATCGTTTCTTACCTCGTCTTGAGGCTAAGGGATGGTTGTCACATTAAGCTACGAAATATATGAAATAAAACCGTGAAATTAACATATGTACAGAAGACGTTCCGCAGCTGTGCGGAAACTGCAAACAATGTGGCACGTTCGCGCAGCAAATGAGTTTGAGGATTCGAATTCGAACGCAACAATGTAACAAAAGCTTCTTCAGCCTGACACATTGTAACATGCGCCCCGCCCGCCGCGGGATTAACACCCTAGAAAGGGGGAAGAAAGTTTATTACCCACCTTGCACGGAATTCGTAATTAAGTTTCATTAACAGGAAGGCATGAATATTCGTGCTTCGCCCCGCTCCGTCGCCACCTGCTACTACCAGCTCGATGAGAAACCAGGCGTAAAATGCCCAAGCGGGCACATTGATCTACCGCTGCGATTCCTTGAGCTGTCAGATGTTATTTCCAGCGTTACCGCGGATTAGAATCGCATGCAAACAGCACACCATCATTTGGGGTTCGTTTCAATCTGTTGTTGATATCCAGCGAGACTCTGCACACCAGGAAATTTCGTCAATGACAGCGACAGACGCTCTTAAAGGGGCCGATAATTGACAGTCGTCTCTTATCAAACAGAAACCCTCTCAAATCTTCCTTCTTCGTGAATGAAGTAAAACGTGTTATATTAGTGTATGTATATTGAATAGCCTACTGAACAACAACAGAGGGCCTGTTGTGTCTTAACAAGCGAGGTGGACATTAATCCCATAACTCTGTCAATCCATGCTTAAAGTTTATGCGTCATGTACGCACGCGACGGTGAAAACAAAGACGAAGGTGCATGATTTATCTTTAATTCTTACGAAGTGGACTTGTTTGAACGTGAAATTAGAGCTTTGGGTCTAGACGGCTATGTGACAGGTCTAGTTTGACTCGTTCTGGGTGTTTGCACTGCAGTTAGCCTCAACCACTGGATGATCGCGTGTCCACCAGGTGGCGCGCAAGGACAGATCATTGTTTTTACTTTTAAACAGCTGAACTGTCAGAGGGAAGATTCTGTTAACCACACATTATATTTTCTATAACGTAATAATAATATTTTCTGTATAATAATTAATTTTTAAGTAATTAATGAATTTAAATTCTCAATAACTCAAAATTAGTCAAAAGTAGCGAATGTTTAAATAATTTCATTATAGCAAAATAATGCCAAAGAAATATTAGTCATTTTGAGGGGACAAAAAAGATACAAGATCATTCAGATTTTAGATTACATCTTTTATATTCATTTATTTACAATGTTCAAATGTTTTATCAGTGCGAATAGTATGAATATAAATACCTTATTTTACATGCTGGTCTCTAATATCTAGTATCTGGAGGTATTTCATGGATGCACATTTATTTCATTTAATCTATTTCATGTGATAATGTGTGTGTTCACTTAAGAACTACAGATCAATAAATGCTTCTAAACTATTACAGATTACATAGTTACTGACCTGACATCACTTTCACAGAGACTGACCTTTAACACGAGTCAAAACAAAAGAACGGCTCCCTGAATGTCTCAGTCTTTACTATTTACACAGAAGGTTTGGCAGAGCTATAAAACAGTCGACAGGCACTTTAGGAATCTTTTGCTTCTTTGTTGGTAATTTAGATGCAGAGCAAACAAAACACTGTTTTTCTATGTACAGCACTGGCAGAGACTTTAAGGCATGCTGAACATAAGCTGTAAAATACTGTAAGAGGTAATCAGTGTAAAACACAACTGCCCATTTGAACCCAATGACAGACAGTGTGTACGATGGTCATCTTCATACTCATAATTTATCCGAAACGTATTTGGGGCAAAGAAAAAAGTATGTAAAAAAAAAAAAAAAGTAAACAATGAATTTAGCTACATCTGCTCACAAATGCACAGTATAAAAAACACAATATAAACATTCAAAACAGTGCTGTAAAAAAGACCACAGTATACATAAATATTCAATATTGGCATCACAATGAAATCCTAATTTACAATTTTACAAATAACCCTATTACACATCTAAAATACAAAATGTCTCTATAAACATTACTTACACACCATAACTCATCGGTTTATGACTGATGAATTCTGGAATAAACTGTACAAAAGCGTAATAATATCAAAGTCTTTTCCGTTAACTCCAGATCAACGTTATCTTTTTTGATGTCAGAAAACCTTTTTGCTCAACTTGGACAATGCAGCACATTGGAACGCTGGGATAGCTAATGCCCAGCTTCCTAATGCCCGGAATCTTTATAAATACTAAAAACAACTTCAGAGCAGGACAATGTTGTGCTTTAATACTAGTGGGGACACAGAAACTGGTTTAAACCCGCTCCAGTTCATTAAGCGTCCTTCAAGGTGAAGACTCAGATTGATGTTTCATTGCTGCCACTAAAAAGAGAAAGAAGAAAGAGAGGTGTTACTATCAGAATGTGACCAAATAAATCCTAATAATCTGCATTTGACATCCAACTCACTCTGAATCGAAGTCTTCGTCCGCCAGGGTGACGGGGCTCGTGCTCAGCTCTACTGTCTTCCCGTTCAGTGCAGACAGGGGTGGTAATGGAGGTGGTTTGATGATGATGCTGTTGGCCTCGGTTCCTGAGCGAACCCCCTCGTTTGACCCCACCGATGGAGTCTTTCGGGGGATCTGGGGTGGGTTGTAGTCACTGAGCTTCTCTCTCAAGCGGTTCTTCAAGTTCTTGTCCGTCAGTGGGGGTGGATATGTGATCTTGTTCTTTAAAATGCCTAATAAAAGTGAAATGTTACAATTGTTTTCCCCTCTAGTTTTACTTTTTAATAATACTTTATCTAGTTTAAGTAGTTGTCACTCACCTCTTCTGGGTAACTGGTTGCTGTTTGGCTGACTGGGTGAGCTCTCACTTTGAGACACATCTCCATTGTGATTTAATTTATTCCCTTGATGAAGCTCCACATTCACTTTCGTTTCCACCCGCAGTTTCTCTGGACCACCCAGCTCCTCACTTTCACTGGCTGTGGGCGGCTCCTGCGGCCAGTATGGCTTCCCTTGACCGGACACAGCATCAGCTGCAGAACAACATGAGTAAAGTTATCAAAAATCCAAGTTTAAATGTAAATAAAATGAATAAAAGAGCAGGTCAGAGAAGAGGCCTTTAGGCACCTTTAGGAGTACTATGGATGGGCGTTCTCTCGTTATTCCACTTGGTTCTGGAGTGCTTGGCCTCGTCCTCGCTGTCCGAGGAGTGGGAGGAAGCGTAAGAGCTGCTGTGATCATCCGCTGAGAGCTCACTGTCCGAATCCGAGTCTGAAAATAACAGAAAATGATCATTCAGAAGTTACGACACCATCTGAGCCTTCAATGGGCTTCAAAATAGTTACATAATGCTTCTGCCCTCACCTTCTGCTTTTTTACTCTTGTGGAAGAAGAGTGATGAGTCTCCTTCATCGTGCCCCACATTTCCTCCATTAGAAGACATGCTGCGTTTCTTCTCCCTGAGTAACAGAGAAGGGACAACATCAAATCTATACATTACTTACTATTACATTAAGTGGAGTCACACCAAACTTATTCAGCTGCATGTAAAATGCTCACAAATGCAGCTGCCAATATAGCAATGTTATATTTTGAAAACCAGAATTTCTTCTTTCATTACTTAACGACATTTTCTCAGTAAATGTCATACAGTATGCTTTACCGCTGACACCGTGCTTTGAATTATATTACTGTGGGGCTCTGTCAGTGGTTATGGTAAAAAAAATTAAGTCATAAATATGGCTAAAGAGCACTCATTGATAGTCATAACGAACTTAGTTTCAAGTAAAGATATTCAGCGGCGTGACCTAAAAAAACGAAAGCCCCTTTGAGACATTTACGCACAATATAACAGGTAATAATTGGTGCAAATAGGTTAGCGAAACAGCTGTCGGCACAGCTGCAGGGAAATACCGCATGAGTTCATTAATACAGATATATTTAGACCATAAATACATGAATGAAAAACCAAGGTCTGTGGAAGTTCAAATGATTCACGATTCTCGTTTGAAGAGGTTATTAGCATTTAAAATACTTGATTCAAATCGGTCATTTGTAGTATTCATTATCAAATAACTCCCATCGTAATTCATGGTGTATTACCTGAGTGTGGAAACAAGGTAGCTGCTGCCGTGACTCTTGCCTGATCTAATAGAGCTCTCTAGAGAAACCGTGGACTCTCCGATGGTGGTTCGGTACAGACCTCCATCCTCCGTGTAGACGTCACCATTCAGAGAACGCTGGGATGACAGATGAAGAGACTCACTGTTAGCGATTCATCAGTAAATACACTGGGCCTATACATCTTTAATTCCCTTATTTAATGTGTATGTCAGACTCACTGTGAGTAAGGTAGCCCGAGTTGTACTGGGATCTTCAGCTGGTACTTTTTTGCCTGTCAAGACACTTTTCAGGTTCCTTCTCACATCTTTGTTGAGAATACAGTGGAAAAAGAAGATGCAAATGCCCTGGATTTAAAAAATACACATCATTACTGAATAATTACATACAGTACTGTAAATAGAAATATACATAATACACACGCAAACCTGAGCAATTCAATCCTGGTTTGTAATAAACACATTAAAAAAGTCCCATTGAATAATTTCCATTGTAGTGCTTTTAATATTAAATTTTTATTAATATTTTACTTTGTCTTTTTTATTTAAACTTTCATTTCATGTTTTTTATTTTAGTTTTCTCTTTATGTATTTTTTATATAGTAGCATCAATAAGAACAACAATAATTATTATTTAATTGCTGTATATCCTGACAATTTTGTGAATGTTGACTTGACTTGATTATATTCAATTTAAAAAAATTTTAATAATTTGTTTTTTTGCACTGTAGCGCCCCCGTTAGGAGGATTGGTCTGAGACTTTGATAGGTTCCCTTTATTATTGAGTTTTAGGACAATATTATAAATAAAAAAAACTAAGCAGAATAAAAGACAAGATCCAACAATAAAATATGTTCTGTAACATTTTGCTTAAAAGAGCCCCATGCTTTAAATTTACATTAAATAAATGGTAAATATATATATATATATATACATATGCAGCACATGACCATATCTACCTGTAAGCAGCTGAGGATGGCAAAGAGGTAGTGGAAGGACAACACATCACTGTTGACTGCCATTAGACCCAGCAGCCAGGTGGCGCTGATGAGCAACAGGAGAAGGAAGGCCACTCGAAGAGCTGAGCTGCACCAGAGCAAATGAGAACGATAAAAAAGATTAGCTTTTACTTGCTTCGAGACATTTGAATTTCTATATTGTTTGGTTTGGTTTGGTTTCCCGCTGAACTTACATTGCTCCTGACTTTTCTGTTCGCTGGCGCCGTCCACACGAGGCTTTGGCTGCCAGCACAATTAGGACCGTATTTATCTGTTAAACACAGAGGTTTGTTTTGCATCATTTACTCAAAACCAAATGCATCAGTTGGAATGGAAAGGAAAGAAGATTCAAATACACAAACTGACCAGCACTACTATGGAGATGGGTCCTGTGATGCTCCAGATAAGAGTGTCATAAACAGAGAGCCAGCAGAAGTCAGGGTTTCCATAACCCTGAGGATCCAAACCCACAGCCAGACCTGGCAAGACAATCAAGATTTGTAGGGGGATATATATAAATATGTATAAAGAGACAGAAGTGTGTTGTAGAAAGAAGTCTGTGATGTTCACCAAGGCTACATTTTTTTTGGACAGTAAAACGGTAAAAAGTAATTTGATTACTATTTAATATGACTGTATAAATGTACATTTCTATATAACGTTTTCCATTAATATTATTCTAAAGTGTAATTTATTTCTATGAGTTTTTAGCATCGTTAGTCCAGTCTTCAGTGTCACATGATCCTTCAGAAGTCATTCTAATATGCTTACTTGCTGCACATTTTTGTAAAAAATCATAATGCATTTTTAAGGATCATTTGATGAACTCAAAGTTCAAAGGTTCTGCTTTTTTTTTTTTTTTAATAAAAAATTCTTTAGCAACGTCAAACCTTTACTGTCACTTTTGAGTAATTTAATGTACCTTTGCTGAATAAGAAGTATTACTTCTTTAATTTATCTCATCAACCCCAAACTTTTAAATGATTGCATATAACACAGTATATCTACATATTAGTGCTGTCAAATAAACAGTTGTGTTTACATAATATATGTTTGTGTACTGTGTGTATTATATTGTATAAATAAATACACAGTATATTTAAAAAAAGATTTACATATACTGTATACATATATATAAATTACATATAAAGAGTTCATTTTGTAAAAACAGATAACTCAGCTTTTAAAAATGTTCATGTTTGTTTTTATATTATCATGTTTTTATTGTGTTTTATTAAGTTAGTTAGCTGCATTTTGTAGTTATTTATCTTAAGCAAAATAACCCAACCACAGTTTGATTGAGATTAAATGGTATGCACGATGAAAAAACATGAATTTTGATATACATATATGTGTATAGTTATATATGCATAGATACACAAATATATAATATGTAAATGCAAACTTTTGTTTTGTATGCGATTAATTGTATCTATTTAAGAGCACTACAACAAATATAATGTATACAAAACATATTATTTATTGTTTATTTTTTTTTATTTCAAAAGGGACAATATGCATTAATTAATATACATAAACATGCCTAAAATGTAAATGTGCCCAATTTAACCATTCAGGCAAATTTTCATCTGCAGTCCCTTATTAACTATACATTGATTTTACCAATAATGACTTCAAACTATAAGCTATGACCTGAGTTAGTGAGCAACTGAGCATCATACAGTACCAGTGATAACAGCAGGGATGCCCCAGCCGATGGCGTAGTAGAAGCGCATGTGTCCCTGGTTGATGTTACGCATCTCTGTCAGCATGCGATAGATGTGCAGCCCCTCCACAAACATCCAGGCAAATGCGCACATGTACGAATAATGTAGCAGAATGGCCACAACTGTACATACAAACTACAAATCAGATAAGAAACAGAAAGGTTTATTAGTATTACACAGAATAATCTAAGATAAATAAAATAAAACAATGCGGTTGTTATCAAAATCTAAAAAGACTGCTCACCGGACTGTCAGTCTGATTGATGCCCGTGAGGAAGATGAGCTCAGAGAGGAAGATGGAGGCCACCAGGTTCTTGTGGATGCTGTGTAGGTTGGAGTGCAGCTTACGAAGAATGGCCAGCAGGAGGAAGGTGATGAGAAGGGCCACCAGAGAGGCGGACACTGTCGTATAGGTCACCACTTTCAGAGGAAGAACATCACCATGCTATGGACAAGATGACAGAGTACAGTTAGCTGGCTGTTTATTAGAAAAAACCCATACGAACCAAAATAGCTGGCTGTGTCTTACCTCTCGTTTGGAGATGTCCATGAGCACAGCAAAGCTGGTCATGTGGTTGCACTGGCAGCTGATATGAGTCGAGTTTCTGAAGACCAGCTCACAGCCTTTAGAAGACCAGGCGCCTCCACCAGAAACCCTATCAAATCAAAAGAGCAGGGACGACACAAATAAAAAATATATACATATTGATAAATGATTACTCTATAATAGCAGCACAAGTAGAGATTGGTTTAGTCCTGCCAAATCAGAGAAAGAAATATAATCTGTTCATGCATTAGGGACTCACGGGATGGAGTGGTTCCAGTAGACACACACAGGTTTGGTTCTCTCGTGGGTCTCCAGAAGCCTGAAGTTCAGGGTGATGGGTCTATGGAGAGGGGTGGGGAGAGGCTCTCCATCTCTGTGGACCACCACACTCACTACAGGAGTGTTGATGACAGGACGAGTGGGCAGTCTGGGAATGTGTAGAACACCAGATATGAAAAAAGACATTGTTATATATCGGTACTATATCAGTAATCTGCCAGTATTAGAGTTATCTTTTTTTATTTAATTGTATTAGCTGATATTTACAGAAGAAAAAAAACATGCTTTCAGAAATCATAATTATGACAAAAAATTATATTATGAGATACTAAGTCATAATTATTAGATAAAATGTTGGCATTATAACATAAAAAAAATCATAACATACTGGATGATATTGTCATAATTTTGACTTAATTATGACATTTTATGCCATAATTGTGCCTTAATTTAAAATTTATCTCATAATTTCAATTTATCTCCTCATGATTATGACTCAGTATGTCATATTAAAAAAATTTCCTTTCATAATTATGATCTCATAATTATCCCTTTTTCCTAATGATGATTTACCAAGCATGTTTATTTCTTATGTGGCAAAAATAGGCTTCCATATATATTAGATATTTAATTATTCATGCTCAGTTGCTCTATTTTTACATTTAGATTACCTTTGCTGTCATCTAACACTCATTTTTCAAATATTTTTAGCAAATCTCAAAATAAATATACATCGATCATACTGCACATTATAATGTCACTGTGTCACTTTTAGCATTTAAATGTATTGAGTATTTTAGTTTTAATCTGATCAGAAAAAATGGTATCGAATTTTAATATCATCTATTTATCAGAATGAGACCAATTACTGTATCAGCTTGTCATATCGGTGCATCTCTAATTATCATTTAAATAGTACTCATATTAACTGATACTGTTTTTTTAGCAAACCTGTTGTTTGTACTGTATGTAAAATAAAGTGCTACCTAAGACTGCGGCGGTCCGTATCATAACTCTCCGGAAGGAGTCCACCCAGAGACCTGTAGATCATCACCATCACAACAACAGGTGGATCGGGTTGTTCTGCATGGCGTCTTTTCTTAATGGATGGTGTTAAATCAAGAGTATCTGATCTGTCCACACTAATGAAAGACTCAGTTGGTTCAATCTGGGCTGAGGGCTCAGTGGTAAAAGCATCTATATTGTATAAGACATAAGAAAGGTTAGAATTAAATTGAACCATTGCACATTTCCATGAATATTACTGGTAATATAATGAAACAAGTTAGTAACAACCTTTGCTCTTTTTTGGCATGGTGAGTAGGTTTGGAAACAGGACAGATGACTCCAGCTCTTCTGAGTACACCTCATTAACTTCCTGAAATCTAGGAATCTTGTCTTGGTTTGAGGTGGAGTCCAGAAAATCCAATGCAACAACTGGTTGTAAAGCAAACAACATCATTTTTTTTTACATCAACCACTCAAAATTGAGCAGATTAGATGCTGCAGGATGGAGAAGCCAATACTAACTCATGTTATCAGTGACGATGGTGAAGGGTCTCAGGTATGTCTTCCTCATGTTCTGCACCAGAGTGTTGGCGTACTCCTCAAAGTGGTGCAGCAGATGTGCCGTACCTCCATCAGAGCGCTGGATCTTCTCCCAGTGCTCCTTGTTGACTGGGTCAATGATGGCACTTCCAGCTTTAATGATGTTCTATCACAACAAAGTAGAGTCATTTTTACTACAGTAATACAGGACTATAACCTGGTTTAGTAGGTCATATTGGACCAGCACAAAATTCAGATACAATGCACCAAAAACTTTTTGACCAATTTTAGCAATAAGGATTTGGGTTCCATAAAGTTCCCAACATCAGTCCACAAACAAAGAAGTCATAAATGTCTTTCTTTAGCTTTGAGAAGCTGAGGGAGGTTCAGTTAAAGAGCTTACTGTAGGTGGAAGCCAATTCTCAATGCAATGACAGACAGTTGGCTAGATTTCCATGACTTCTAAGTGGTTAAAACTGGTCAATTATGGACACTAGTTGAACCATCTTGGTTAACATCGATCATTTTGGACCCATCAGATTTAACTTAAATGTGGAGATACTAAAATCCTGTTGTATTCTGGAAGCATGTGCAAAGGCTTTGAGGTCTATACCTTGTTGAAATCGGCATCATGAGTAGCGGTGAGCTCAAAGCCCTGCTGCAGACTCTCATGCTCCAACACACTGGCCAGCAGATGGTAGGCAGTCCTCACGTCATTCCCAAAAAGATGATCCGTGTGGTCGGTGGCAGAGTGCAGCAGGCCCGCCAGGCTTTTTGATCTTTCTCCATCCATTCGAGAAGCATTAGCATGAAGATTCTCACTCTAAGTCACACATGAAGGAAGAAACATTAGTCACTTCTAGGATTAAGTAAGATGGAGTAGTATATTTAATAGTCAGTTGCACAATTTCTTCCATGACTATGATTCCAAATTGAAGCAAAGGAGTCACAAACCTCTTTTTTTAGCTTTGAAAAGCTGAGGGAGGTGCAGTTGAAGAGCTCAGGTGGAAACCAACCTTTATCATCACTGCAATGACGGATAGCTGTGCCTGTCAAGTAACAAATACATTTAAAAACAATTCAACAATAATGTAATAAAAAGATTTGTAAAAATTCTTACAGTCAAACATTTGGACACATCTACTTTTTTTTTTTAGTGCTTTAAATTTTTTTTCATTACAGTAAAAAAAAAAGAAAATAATAAAAATAACATGTAAATAACATGTAAATTGTTATTATTAAATTATATTTAGAATTATGAACTGTAAAAAAAATATTGAAGATTATTTTTGCAAAAACCTTCACAAAATTTCACTTTTAATTTGACTTGTTACTTGCCAGTTTTGTATAATGATTTGTGAAATTTACTAGAAATTTATATAATTTTTTTTTTGTTTGTTTAAATAAACAAACAGCTGTCTACAAAATTCTACCTTTTCAAATTCAGTCAAGTGTGTCTAAACTTTTGATTGTCTGTAAATTCTTGATTTGAGTAAAGAGAGTACCACTAGATCCTTTGGGGCAGTTTGTGGCTGCAGGGCCACCAAACATGGTGCGGGGCCACCAGATACCATCTTCAAAGGCTTTGGGACAACCATCATAAACCACTAGATAACAAAAAATGTAGTGAGAGTGAGAAAGAAGAAAAATCTTGCAAAACAGAGCCATTAAGCGCCTCTAACAAGGTCCGTTGCTCTGTCTTAATGATAAGACCTTTTTAGGAGCCACAAATGTCCATTATTTCTAAACCTCAGTCAGTGCAGACACTTGATGCTCACATAAAAGCAGTCTGCTCATGACTGGAGTGTATTACACTTATATTTCATCATACTGCGCTTGGAAATGCAAGCTAAAATCGAAAACAGCTTATATATATATTATATAGCTATATTTTTGACCTTATTTACTCAATTGTCCAAGCATTTCTGAAGGAGGATAACAACAGTTTACACATACCCACACATCCCCCGACTGTCACCTCTGCGAAGGGGTTGTCACAACGGTTGCACTGACGACCCACCACACCCATCTTACAGAGGCACTGGCCCGTTACTGGGTCACATGTGCGCGAATGTGCTCCAAGGTGAAAACAATCACATGGGTAACAAGTGTCTGCTCCAAGAGGTCGAAAGTAATTCTCCTGAAAAACAAAGGATGAGAAAATAATGGAATTTTGTGAACCTGAAATTAATACAGAAAACTAATTTGTTTTTATATCATACTTTTTTATAGAATTGTGAGACATAAACTTTGTGACTTTATATATTCAAATTTTTCTTTTTTCCTAATAAGTCTTTTTTACTCAGAATTGTACGTTTAAATACATGCTTTTTTTCCCCCAGACAAAACGTAATTGTGACCTTTTTATCTGTTGGACAACAACTAGAAGTCTTTGGAGAATCTGGAGCATGTGATCACTTGCAGCTTACCTTGCAGCTACACTCTCCTGTGGTTTTATTACAGTCCCGTTTGAAGCCTTTGCTGACATCACAGTTACAGGGCCCACAGGTCGGGTATCCCCACCAGCCGTGAGCACAAGGTTGGTCCCCTCTGTGTGTGTGCGCAAACGCCAAAGTAAGAGAACAATACAACAACGCCATAGCGACTAGCAAAAGACATAGTTTAAATTAAAAACTTCACAGAATGAGACTCAAAACAGCTTCTGTTGGGGACTGAGACTGATTGGGAGTTCGAAAAGGAGGGCGTTTGCTTTGAAATTGGACATGAAATTCTGCTGTAAAATCAAAGCAGTCGATTCTGACTGCGAGGCAAACACCAAATTGCTTGTGTGAAAGCAATACATCATTCTAAGCTTTGTGATCATTTGAAAGAGAATCCTTTTTATGGTAAAAGAAAGGAACAGAAACTAAATCATTTCAAAAATAGACGGTTATTTTAGTCTCTTTTTCCGGAAATTCTTTTATCTGTGTTCTCCTATTTTTTATTATTTTAACGGTCATTATTATTTTATTTTATTTAATTAAAAGATTATTAAAAAAGTTACATTTAAAAGAAACCACGCTTCTGTTTTTTTTTTACTTTAGTTTATCTTTAATGGATGAAATACTGTATAATTCCCTCAGTCTGAGAATAATTTTACTTGTTGCATTATAAATAAAAGCCTTACAGTGTGGGCGTCAAAGACATGCGGAATTACGAGTATTAAAGCAAACACCAGAATTAAGGGATCATCATAACAATACCATCACAAACACTGCCAGCGTCTGCTATCACAGTTTTCGCCGCTTGCAAACCTTGGCAGTTCATGAAACAGAGCATCAGACAATAAAGCTTTGTCAGTCAGCGTGTTTCAGCAAGTACCAAGATTTAACTAAAAATACAGCGATTTTCTTAATCCTAACCAAATCTAAACATTAAAGGGATACTTCAACCAAAAATTTATGTTGTGCAATTATTTCCAAACCTCTTAAGACAGTGTTTTTTGTATATACAGAGAAAGTCAATGGGGTCCAATGTTATTTTAAACTTCATTGACTTTTACTTAATGCACAAAAACAGTTGAAACACATTCTTAAAATATCTTTGTGTTTCAAAGAAGAAAATCTTTTTTCACTCAAGGGGGAAACAATTATAAATTTGGTGGTTTAGAAAACTATGTTCACGTCATTGTTGAATGAGCTGTAAGATTTGAATGCATGGAAAACAATTTAACATGAATGAATGAATCAAAGACAGGAAGAGATACTTACTTGTGCTCACAGTATTGGCCGTAGTAATTGTGTCCACACTCACAGCGGTAGCCATGTTTGGTGCTGGGTTTACGAACACAGGAGGAAGTGTGTTCACAAGGGTTCAAGAGACACGCATCCACACAGTCCCTGCCGAAATAACCTGGGGAACAAGAAAAGAGAGAATAAGTGTGTGTGTCAAATCAAAATCTTGTTGTTTTTTATTGCAAATTTGAATAGTAAGTGTACTTTTGCTTTAACCTACATGTCATTTTAATTTAAAAGGGGTCTTAAGTTTTTGCACCCCACTATATAAACCTTTTAGTCACTCTGTTGCACTATTGGTGTTACCTGGCTCGCAGACACACGTGTGGGATGCCCAGTTGTCTGTGCAGCGGCTGTGAGATGGACACAGGTTGGATTGACACGCATCGGGTATGTTACATCCGTCTTTTGCACGGATTCGCGTGGCATGCCGTATGTTGATGTTGGCAGTGTTGGTGGAGGTCTCGCCCATTCGTACACCCTGGGAGATGACCATACTCGTGTGAATAAGACAACACACAGTTTTAAACCATGTAAATGTGTGTTTATGTGAGTATACCTGCATGCAGCCTGTAAATCCAGCCTGTACAGTGTTGTCTTTCTTAAGCAGTCCACCAATAAACAAGTTCCTCAGTTTAAGTCCAGGCAGCTCATTACCGATCTCCACTGTCCTCTAGACAACAAAAACAACATGACAAATCAAAACAATATCAGAAATATGAGTGTGGAATAAAAAAAAGGTGTGAAAATATCACAGAATTGTGTGTACTTAGAGTTTATAAAAAGCTTTGGTAGCTATAGTAAGTCTTTGTAAGTAAATTTGTATGTTAATTTTATATTTTACATTTTGTTAAAGTGTTAGTTATTTTGCAGTGTGCTTTTTCATTATTATTGTTTATATATATATATAAAAACCAGTCTTAAGTCACACATGTTTTTTTAGCAATGTTTTATGGGCCAAAATTATATAAATTTTTTTATGCCAAAAATCATTAGGATATTAAGTAAAGACCATGTTTCATGAAGATATTGTGTAAATTGTCTAACAAAACCTAATTTTTGATTAGTAATATGCATTGCTAAGAACTTCATTTGGACAACTTTTTGGACAATATTTAGATTTTTTTGTACCCTCAGATAATAGTTGTATCTTGGCCAAATATCATCCTTTTCTAACAAACAATGCATCATGTAAATCTTATTTATTCAGCTTTTACGTGATTTATGACTGGTTTTATGGTCCAGGGTCACACATACAGTTTTTATGATTTTTGCAGTTTCAGTTAATTTAGAAATTTTAGATACTGTGAATAAATGCTGAAATCATATACAGTACCTGAAACATGCCATAGTCCAAAGAGACGAGAGCCATATATTTGATGTCTTTGCCATCTTTTCCACTCTTGAGCTCGACGAGCACATGGTGCCATTCACCGTTATCCACGCATACCTGAGGAAAATCTAAGATCGCCATTCGTCGGACCCCCAGAAACACCTGGAACCGAAGGTGTCTATTGTTTACCTGGAAATAGAAAATAAGAGGATGAGAAAACGAATACAAGTCTCATTTATTAGCTGTTTTTAAAGCACGGCTATCATAGAAAACAGGATTAAATGCAGTGTATTACTGAAACACAATACTCACCATAAGACTGATCTTGGAAAAATCTCCAGCGCTGGCTTGCAGTAGAACGCTTGTGCTTTTTCGGGTTCGAAACATAAGACCCATGTACCAAGGAATGGCGATGGTGATGTCGGTCTCGCTCCATGACACCAATGCGTGGCCATCGAAATGCAGGGGAGCAGGCATAACTGTAGAAAGAAGAACAGTTTAGAGGACATCCAGATTTCAGTCTGTTGAATTAAATAAACGCCACTTGATTCTTTGGCATTCCCCCCTGTCCTGAGGCACAAATAATCACTATCATTCACACACAGAGGAATGTTTCCCACTAAACCAGGAGATTTGTTAATCAGGAATGTGAAACGTTCTTCCACACCAATGTCTTCAGGGCAAATATTTTACTTTATATACTGTATGTGAGGGCTGAACTTTAAGTATATCTTAAACCGTGACAGTGATGGTGGTGATATTCATAGTTGGGCCTATGGGGTGGCCGATATGACCAAAATCTTATATCATGATATGAGTGACTTTATTTCATGGTATTGATATATATCACTATATATATGCCTATATATATTACTATTATTATTATTTTATTTTTTGCTTTAAATAATGATTTTATGGTCAAATTGTTGTCGTAGAAATGTCTTAATTCTTGTCACCAGTGTTACAGTAATATCACAAAAAAATAATACTAGCCAAAACAAAATACAAACAATTTCAAAATGTTTGATTAACATTAATGACAGACAGCAGGGATATTAGACTGCTGTCACTTTAAGAGCTGCCTGAAACCTATTTACCTTCAAACATGTGTTTTCTTTTGCAGCTGTTTGTTTTCACGTAAGCCCTAAATTACTGCGTTTATATTTTAAAATTTATTTGAAAAGATGCATTTCGACACATACAAGTGTATGTATATAGCAAAATGTATACAGTATGTATAGGCCTATAGAATGTGGCATATATACATACATTATATAGATATGTATATAGCATAAAGTGCAATAAATTGTCTTTTTCTGCTAATTGCTTTTCAGTGGCAATACTTATACTTATGCAAACAGTTTTTATGACCATGTACAGTAGCACATCAACATTACATGAGCATTTAACTGCAATAGAGATGATAGCACAAAATCTCTATCAGTTGACACACTTTTACTAGTATATGCCCTAGTTGGACCTTCTCTTCAGTTTTCCTCAACCTTCAGCCTTGAGATTTTAAACCTTCAGAACAGAGTAAGTCCCTGATCTCAGTATGCTGTAGATGTACATTAGCCTGAATGCTTCTCTTCACAGCTTTTTTACAGTGAAAAGTTTAGTAGTTTAGTTTCGGGGCAAATATGAGGGATTTAGATCTAGATCTACTGTACTAGCATTGGCAGAATTATGAATTTTATGCTCTTTTGAAAGCACATAACATGGTATAGTTCCTCCATCCAAATGATAAGCAAAAATCATTTGAAAATGCAGGGTCAAACAGGTTTCCCTACAGGAAATTAGGTCAAACTAAGCTCACTGAAAATGTTAAGCCAGCTGCAATCCCATTTGCGCTCTCAAATCTTAATGTACTGTTAAAAGATGCTCTTTGTTATTATAATGCACTTATTCAAACAGGTTTAGAGTGGAAAAAGATTGTGACATATAACCTGTAATTTCCTGTAGATGAACAGAATGATAAAATGACAGAATGACGATAGATAGATAGATAGATAGATAGAT
>JAUMHR010000090.1:8224681-8244193 GCA_032361145.1 Enteromius fasciolatus | reverse complement strand
AAATTAATTCTTAAAGCTGAATATATTGATTGAGCAGAATTGATACAAATATAATTGCTGAATATATTGATTAAGCAGATGTAACAAAAATATAATTCCACAATCTATAAACATACCATTTAGCACACCTATTTTACAAATAACAATGCAAAATTACAATTTAAAATATATAAAACAGACATTAAGTAATAAAAATTATAATTTTGTTTGCTGCTGTTAAACGATTATTCCTGATAACTTGCATCCAAAATAAGTTTTTGTTAATATGTCTGTGTACTGTGTATATTTCTTTATGGATATATATATATATATATATATCCATAAAAAATATACACATATATTCATGAACATTCATATATTCATGAATAAATAAATACATGTGTATATATATGTATATGTGTGTGTGTACATAATAGATATACACAAATGCACACACCTATATTATGTAAACATGAACTTTTATTTTGTAAGCGATTAATTATTTGACATCATTCAGATTTATTTAAAACACAATTGTTTATGAATTAATATTTTACCATTTAAAAATTCAAAATAGCAATTGTGTAAAACTTTAAAACAAAATAACATTTTCGTTATTCTTAATTACATACATAATGTGTAAAAAATGTAATAACTGCAATCTGAATTTATGTAATTAGTAGTACGTAATACCGCAGTATAATATTTTTTTAAAATTAATGAAGAGTATGTTAACTACACTCCATAGTATGCCAGTTTTAGAGGATATTCAGTCTTTCTGGAATTGCATTCATAAATGTTTTTCTGCTTGTTTTAGACAACATCAACCTGCACAGATGGAGGTAATTGGGAAAGACGTGAACCCATTGCAGGTTACCTTAGCACCACTCCGAGCTCCCAGAGGACGATGAAGCGGCGCAGACTGGAGGACTCAAGTGCAAGCACGCTGCGAGGACAATCTACAGTTACACTGGGAGAAAACGCGTTTGTAACAGCCTCGTCCCTTTTACCCTCTGATTTTACATGGTTCCCACGTCCCACAACCTCCTCTGCTTCTCATGTTTCTGCATCGTCTAAGCCCTCTTCCTCAGCTGGGTCTTCCACGTCTGCACTGGATCAAACTAGTGACCCGGCATATTTAAATGAGCTGCTAACGGGTCACCCCACTAAGCAAAAGACACTAAACACCAGCAATGGAAGGGAACCGAGGTCTAAAAAGACCATCTATAGCAAGACCAAATCTAAAGCCTCTAAAAGTACATCAGCACACTCGTCTTTACACGCAATAGAGTATGAAGCTTCACTGCTGGATGCAGGTATGGATAACCAGGATGCTTGAGTTTATAGTAATAGTTCATGAACATGTACTCGCTCTCAGACCAGCCAATATCTAGATAAGTATTTGTTTTTACTTGCTCTGTAGTGAATGGGTGCCATCAGAATAAGAGTCCAAACAACTGATAAAACATCACAATAATCCACACCACTGCAGTCCATCGATTAACATCTTGTGAAGTGAAAAACTGCATATTTGTAATAAATCCATCATTAATGTTTTCATTTTGAACTCTCATTTCCAGCTAAGATACAGATACTCTGTTATCCAATCCAATTCCAAATCTGTTCTGATGAAAAAACAAGCTCAACTGCATCTTGGATGGCCTGAGAGTTAAACATTTTTATTACTGCATGAACTATTTCTTTAAAAGTCCGATGTATATCGCTCTTTTTTTTTTTTTTTTTTTTGCTTTATTTATTTTTTTTATAGCAAAGAGAATGCAAGAACCAGCAAGTTCATTTGTATGTCCGAAACCAGAAGACATTGTCATCATAGAGGATGACACTGATGAGAGCATGGTCCGCTCTGTTCAGATGGCTGAAGATGAAGCGTATGCCAGAAGCCTGCAGGTACGACTTGCTCTCCTGATCCTTCTCGAGAAACGACAGAGAAGCGATCAACTCTGATGTTCTGCTGTTTGCAGGAACAGTTTGATATGGAGGAGAGAATGGAGCAGCAGAGGCTCCAGAACAGATCGCCCAGCAGAAACAACCAAGGACACATGGTCAGTTTGGCCTTTTGGTTTATTTGAAGCATTGAATGATGGTGCAGTGAGGGTATTCAAACAAAAAGGGATGGTGTCTTGCAGGTTGATCCGTATGTTGGCTTGGACTGGATTTCTCCTTGGGCCTCAATGATCAACTCTGCGTCTTTCTCACACGGACCCTCTGAGCTTTCAGAGCTGCAGCAGGCCATCTTTGGAGAGCAACCTCGTAAGTCACCATCCGTGAGCAGATCTGTGTCTTGATTTCATTTGAAATAAAAGCAGGTTTTAATAAATTTTTAAAAATCATATTGGTATCATTTATAAATGTCTACAAAATATGATATATAGTATATGAATATATAGTAAATATTAATTGGTTTATAGATATTGTTTATCATTATATCATTATTTATTTTATTCATTTTTTAGAAAAAAAAAACAGTACTGGATATTATACAACACACTAATTGATTTTTTTATTTATTTTTGTATTTACTATAATAATTTATTTATTTATAATGCATATTATTTGTAGTGTGCCTTTGTTAGACAAAAACATTACTCCAAATCACACAAAAAAAATTAGTTGTACAATTAAAAAAATATATTCTATGTTCACCAAGCCTATATATATTTAATCAAAAACTTAAACTAAAATATAATAATTTTATAATGATTTAAAATCATATTTTAATATGCAAATAATTGTGATGGCACTGCTGCATTTCCAGCACCCATTACTCCAGCCTTCAGTGTCAGGTGATCCTTTAAAAAACAAGTCTTGTTAATAATATGTAAACCTATTAATATGGGTGATTTAATAATTAATTGTGCTGCTCATTATTGTGAAAACTGTAATATTTTTCTGGATTATTGGCCTAAAACAAAGCATTTATTTGTAAATAATTTATTTTAAAAACATCTTACATATACTGCATTAAAAGTAAGAAGTGTGTGTGTATATATATATATATATTATATATTATATATTGCACTTCTTTTCTCCTTTGATTGGACAGGCAGACAACAGGGCCGTCATCAAACCGGCAGAACTCGCAATTCTCGCCGCAGGCAAGCTTCTCACTTGCAGATGGACATGTTTGATGACAGCCAGGGAAATAATTATGAGGTTTGTATTATGCTAATTCACAGAAATCACATGCTTGACTACAATTACAAAATGTTGCTTTGTCAGGCTCTCTTAGCGTTCGAGGAGCAACAAGGGGCTGTAGTAGCCAAGAACACTCTGACAAAGGCCGAGATCGAGCGGCTTCCCATAAAAACATACAGTCCCTCACACAGCGCAGGAAAGACTGAGTAAGTCACAGAACTGGATGCAACAAATGAGATTTCCCATAATGCAATCGTTTAATCATGATCTCTTTACAGTTGCCAGATCTGTTTCAGTGAATACAAAGCAGGTGAACGACTCAGGATCCTTCCATGTCTCCACGATTACCATGTTAAATGCATCGACCGCTGGCTAAAGGTCTGTCTTGTTTAACACGATCCCATGATTCATTTCATGTTGTTTATAACTAATCATTTTCTGCATGTGTTACAGGAGAACGCCACATGTCCCATCTGCAGAGCGGATATATCAGTGGAGTGTGGTAGTTTTTCTTGAGCACACAACTTCAGGACTCAATATCTACCTCACAGCTGGTCATATTACCCCATTTGACTTTTAAACAGTCTTACTTTAAATGTGTTATTAAATGCTTTTTAAATGCACAATTCTGTCCGATGTTTGAACCAGCATAAAGCACTGCCGAGCACTGTTTTATTTCGAATGATGCTTCTCAAACATATCAGACACGACTGTATCACACCAGTGGCAAGGAATCTGCTAGCAATAGCTAAACTTGAATTTTCAAATAAAATCACTTTATATAAATATATTTTTGCCCGTTTTTATTATAATTAGTATTATAATTAATATGTTGCTGTTACAGTGATCCCACTGTTATTCTGTTGTTTATGTAAATATCAGGCAACGTGCAGCCTGTGATATTATTATTCGTAATACCGCTTTTTTAAGGCTCTGTACTTCCTGAGGTAATAGAGCGCCTCAAGCTCTTTCACCACAAATTCTCCTCGGCTGATGAGCTCTTTGATCTTCTCAGGGTCGCTCGCATCTTTATTCTTGGCAAACGCAGCCCTCAGTCTGTCTCTGAAATAGTTGGCTCCTTTTGGATACTCCCGTCCAAGAAACAGCAACTTCAAGCAGAAGAATCAGAAGAGAAGACAGGATTATGAATGTCTAATGCCTGGAGTCAAAGATGTGAAGAATGTTTAAGTTTAAACAGCTCAGGCTTACATTTTAGTCTAGGACTAGGCTTAAGCATTGTCTGTGAAACTGGGGGTTAGTCTTGGTTTATCTATCACAAAGTAGTAACATGCGTCAACACGTGTGTGTGTGTGTGTGTGTGTGTATATATATATATATATATACAGTATATAGGTGAATCTCAAAATATCTGAATGTTTTTTTTTTTCTTATAACTTATTTCAAAAAGTGAAACATGCATATATTTTAGATTCATTACATCTAAAGTAAAATATAAAAAAGTTTTGCTTTAATTTTGTAATTTTGCTTTAAGATTAGTTTTAATAATTAGAGCTTATACTCGATTTTTGACTCATGAGCTGTAAGCTGTCATTATCAAAAATAAAAACAAACAAAATGCACCTTTTCACGATATTCTAAAATTATAAAGGCTTGATACAGTCGAGAAAAAAAAAAAGTAGATCAGTGAATTTTGCATAATTGTACATTTAGTTTGATGTTTAAAAGCAGAAGGGGGCAGTGTACTCACAGTCTTGTAGAGCTGCACTACCTCTGCTCGGAGAGGATTGGCCATTTCCCAGCGATTCCTCTGATCTCAGCCAAACACAAATCAGCTGGCCTGTTACTCCTCAGCCAAAGCGGACAGCGGTTAAAACACCCTTAATAAACTTATAAAATTTCAGGTGTATTGCAGAAAAACAAAAATACAAGCTTTGCTTTTCTACTTGCTAATGTCTCATATTGACCTTTGGACGCAATGAAAACAACCAGAACTTGTTGTCATCGAATACACAAAGTCAAAATAAAAGTCCTCATAAATTCATCTGAAAACATCGATACGCTTGCTAGCTTGCTACAAATACGGCGATTGTTGTAATATAGACGCACACTTACAGTCATTCAAGTAAAAACCAAACGAAACGCATATATTACGCTATGATTGTAATGAAACAGACCGAAGACAATAGAGTTACACAGAAATAAATTATTTAAGCCAGTCCATAGGAAGACACCTTATAACAGCGGATTAGGAGCACAGTATACATATAATGGTTTTGAGTTAGTCATTTGCTTTTTGTTGCCAAGAACATATGAAACTGATTCAAAATGTCATGTATTAAAGCACTTACATTCAAATAATCTCCAATACACACCTTTTGAAGCTGCAAAATACATAAATCCAACTACTCTTATCACCAGTGTCCTTTCATTTTTGGCATGTGGTTTGCAAAAATAATCTGGACAACAAAGGAGCACAACCTATACAAAATTCCCACTCTGATGTTTCTTCACTCCACAACAATCACGCATTTCACATCCTAAGTGTCGATACATGTGACTTGTCTGTAAACTAGTTTGGGTATACAAAATATGCCTTGGGGGAAAAAATACAAAGTGTTCTCTCTTCTTTGCGATTTGATTTGAAGGCACAGATATCTTACAAAAACACTCTTTATAACCTGAAACAAATACAAAAGTGTGTGCCATTATGACAAATGGAGAAGCAGACAGTGAGCGGTGGTCTGCAGAGTGAAGGCACTAGTAGAAACACCAGCTTCTCTTCTCTATTCCCAGACTCACACAACGGGACACGCGTGTCTGTGGATGGCTTTAATAATTGGCTCGCAGTCGTTTGTTTTCCTCTCTCAGTCTTTCTATCTCCTCGATGAGGGAGTCGTTCACGGAGTACTTCTCAATCAGACCGTGGATTTCATTCTGGAAAAGACAAGAGGCATGATTAATGGGGCCTAATCTTTTTTTACTTAAAAAAGGTCTGTAAAAAAAACAAAACAAATATACCAGCTGAATATAGAACTGCCGAACCATCTCCACCTGTAGATTGATTATGTCTCTATGACAAGTGTCCCTGAAGAAACAACAAAAACAGTCATTAATGACTAAACGGCTCTAAAGAGTATCTAAAAATTCAGCAGCATAACTGTTAAACAATAATACAAAGTGTTTCTTGAGCAACCAATCAGCATAATGGAATGATTTCTGAAGGATCATGTGACACTGAAGACTGTACGATGCTGAAAATTTAGCTTTGCGTCACATGAATTTTTTTTTTAAATATATATATAAACCCCATTCAAAAAAAGTTGGGATACTGAACAAATTTTGAATAAACTCCAAATGCAATGTGGAAGTTCCAAATTTCAATATTTTATTCAGTATACATATCATAGATTAAAACTGAGAAAATGTATCATTTTAAGGGAAAAATAAGTTGATTTTAAATTTCATGGCATCAACACAAGGCCATATTTACCCCTGTGAGGCATCCCCTCTTCTTTTTACAATAGTCTGCAAATGTCTGGGGACTGTTGCTCAAGTTTAAGAATAGGAATGTAGTCCCATTCTTGTCTAATACAGGATTCTAGCTGTTCAACTGTTGTCTTTATAATGCGCCAAACATTTTCTATGGGTGAAAGATCTGGACTGCAGGCTGGCCATTTTAGTACCTGGATCTTCCCTGAAAGACACGTCTGGATGGGAGCATATGTTGTTCTAGAACTTGGATATACCGTTCAGCATTGATGGTGCCTTTCCAGATGTGTAAGCTGTCCATGCCACACAGACTCATGCAATCCCATAACATCAGAGATTTAGGCTCAGCTAAACTGAGCCCTGATAACAACTTGGCTTGTCCTGACGACATGGCGTCCCAGTTTTCCAAAAAGAACTTCAAATTTGTATTGGTCTGACCACAGAACAGTTTTCCACTTCGCCACAGTCCATTTAAAATGAGCCTTGGCCCAGAGTAAACGCCTGAGCTTCTGGATCATGCTTAAATATGGTTCTTTTTTGAACCTATAGACTTTTAGCCGGCAACAGCGAATGGCACGGTGGATTGTGTTCACCGACAATGTTTCCTGGAAGTATTCTTGAGCCCATATTGTGATTTCCATTAAAGTAGCATTCCTGTTTGTGATGCAGCGCCATCTAAGGGCTCGAAGATCATGGGCATTCAGTGTGGTTTTCCGGCCTTAACCCTTACACACAGAGATTGTTCCAGATTCTCTGAATCTTTGGATGATATTAAGCACTGTAGTTGGTGATAACTGGTGATCCTCTGCCCATCTTGACCTCTAGGAGACACGGCCACTATGAGAGGCTCTATTCTTATATTGCCAATTGACCTGATAAGTGGAAAATTGGTCCTACAGCTGTTCCTTTTATGTACATTTGACTTTTCCAGGCTCTAATTGTAGCTGTCTTGAAATCCGAAATGAGCCAATATTTGGCCTGAAATTTCTAAATGTCTCACTTTCAGCATTTGATATGTTATCTATATTTTATTGTAAATGAAGTTTATGAGATTTGTAAATTACTGCATTGCTTTTTTATTCACAATTTGTACAGTGTTCCAACCTCTTTGGAATCGGGTTTGTACATTAAAAATGGTCACTTTAAATTTAAATCAGTGATTTCTAGATGAACCCTAATCTGTGTTAACTCACCTGAATTCCTCCAGTGCCTCTTGGATCATATTACGGACAAAGTTCATCTGAATGGAGGTGAGCGGAGCTCCCCGGCCCTCGGCTCCAGATTCGACTGCCGCTGCTGGAGCTTCAGATCAAAACATCCGTCACTCACCGTGTCCCATTAAAGCCTAATAATCTAATCATGGCCCATTCAGACATACCTGGTGCAGCTGCAGAAGGAGCTCCGCTGACCGGCGAATCGTAGGTGAGCTGGGTGGGCAGATCTCTCCTCTGACCGGGCTCAGGGGTGTTGTATGTGTTCACAGACTGAACACGTGTGCTCTGAGCAGCAGGGGGCGTGCTTGTGACATCATACTCCTGCCGGAGGCTGTTATTTTTCTCCACCTATCCATAATCCAGTTTTTTTTTTACAAATTATCTATAAATGCAAAAACTTATTGGATGATAAAAAAAATAGATATTTTTTGACCTTGTTGCCATTCTGTACATCAGTCTGCTGTGGTGGGGTAGTGATGGACTCCTCCTCTTTAATTGGTGGAGGAGTCTGAACCACAGACGGACTGTAGCAGCGACTGCCTGGAGTGCCTAACGGGGTCTTCCTCTGGGACGACCCACCTGGGAAATGAGGTAGGTGTTCAAAGTCTGGTAACACAGGAAAGGCTAATGTTAGTAAAAGTAAATGAAACCTTATTGTTTATTGTTCTTATTACGCTCGATACTGTTCATTAAAATGCAGTTTGTACAAACTTGCCTTTTTTTCCACTTGATACATCACTCAGTCTGTGCCCTTTGTAATCTAAAGAGATAAATAGCAAACAATTACTGTCAAGATAATATGCTTCTTAAGCAACAGATTTCACAATAATACTGTATTTTTAATCAAATAAATGCAGCCTTAGTGAGCATGAGAGGCTTCAAAAACATCCAAACTTTGGAAGAGCGGTTGGGAAAGTTTCCTCACCGTCTCGTACAGGTGAAAAGATGTCCAAGCTGTTTCGGCCGACTCTGAAGCGGTCTGTGCTGTGGCCTTCTCCTTCCCTCGAAAACACATCTATACTGCCTCCTAAAAACAAGAGAAGAATTTCAAGCAAACATTTAGCTATGTAATTAACATATATCAATCGTAATCTCCTGAATTCTATTTAATAAACATAACGGCGCATACTAAAACTCTTACCATTTCTTGAAGTATCCCCAAAACCATGTGATTTGAAACCTGTAGAGAGGATGGAAAAACCATAAAAGGCACCATAAAAAATGAGAAGGGCACTACAGTGATAAAATCTAAAGGAAGCAACATCAGGGATTTCACCTTCATTAAGAGGGGAGAAAATATCCAAGTTCAGGCTGTTCCGACCAACGCTGCTAAACTTTTCCATATTCAGCAGCTGGTCTTGGCCATGCTGACCCTCCGCCTCACGGGTGAACACCTCACCAGGAGTACCTGCAAAAACAAAACATTTAATAGCACTACCCATAAAACCATTACAAAAGCTATGAACAGGGCTTTAAACGCTTACCGGGCTAACCAAATGTGACTGAATAAGGAATAAAACCTTCTATAGCTATAAATAAAGAAGATGGACCTGTAACTTGGGCTTGTCCGTCACCAGGAAATTCTGGCACAGTGGGTGGGACTGTGGATGTTGGAGTGGAGGGTCCCGTCTGCTGACCACCCAGTTTTACTGAGATCCTCTTATTTGATTGAGAAGACTTGCTGGATGTTTTAGTGGACTGTGGAAACAGGGCTGGTTATTAATTTCAACAATAACAGGAGCCATTTTCAATCAGATGCAACATCAGATGTCACAAAAATGGTAAAAAAAAAATGTATATAATAATAATAAAAATATTTTTAAAAACTAAGAATCACAATACATAAAAATATAAGTAAAGCCATTAATTGTAATATAAAATGTATGTTACTGCCTATATAATAATTATAATTAAAATAATTCATTATTCATAGAACCTATTTTTAAAACTGTACCAGCCATAACAATTATAACCAGGTTCTAAAAATATTAATAATTAAAGAATTAATATAAATTGAAATTAGGATAATTAAATATTAAAACAATATTCAACAATATTTAACAATATTCCACTAACTAAAATGCTATGTTGAATAAATTAAAAGTAATTAAATAAGATTAATTTAATCTAAAACGCACTGCATTTTACCAATCAGTCAAACAAAACATACTCTCAATCTGAAATTTATAAATAAACAATTGTTCAGCTATATTAGATGTTAAAAAAAATTATAATAAATACAATTTGATAATTTTCTTAAATTACACTTTAAGAAACATAATACTATTTCAAATAAAAGTAAAAAACTATTAAAACTAATGAAATTACATTTCTAATTTCATTTACAAAGCACTGCATGTTCCTTCTTTTAATCAATTAAAATATATTCTCAATCTGAACAATTTGCAGAATTTCCAAACTGTCAGAAGTTACCAAAAAAATTAAAGAAATAAATTCTCTAGTGCTGTCAAATTAATTCATTATTACATCCAAAATAAAAGTTTTTGTTTACATCTACATAGTATATATTGTTTATTTATATATAAATTCAAACACATGCATGTGTACGTTTAAGAAAAAATGTATGTTATAACATAGGAATATGAATATGTAAATGTAAAAACATGCAAATATCTTCAAAATATTTACTGTATGTTTGTGTGTTTATATATAAGAAATATACACGGTGCACATGCATATATAAATGTAAACAAAAACTTTTATTTGACACAATTAAATCAAGCTTAACAAAACAAAACAAAAAAGAAAACAACAAAAATGAAACCAAGAGTGCTTCTGTAGAAAAGCGACACAAACAGCTGTACCTTTAACTTGGAGGTGGAGTTCTGGAAGCGGATGCAGGTCACTGACGTCTTGTGAGCTGTGGTGATTTTGACCGGTGCACTGAGGTTTCTCAAATCGTACATATAAATTCTGCCCTGCGTTGAGCCCACAACCAGTCCAGCTCCATCTGGAGTAAAATCAATGGCTGTGAGAGGAGCCTCTACCTGCTTATTCCGAAACACCCTGTGAGGACAATCACACAACAGATTAAAAAAAAAACCTTCGAAATCAGACTGCATATGAAATATCCTCTCCTACATTTTGCTGGAGGTGTCATAACAGACGATCTTCTTATCAAGGCCCACAGTGATGAAGAGCAAATCATTGGCTGGAGAGAAGGCCAGCCCTGAACACGGGGCTTTGTGTGTCCCCTCGAACAAATGCAGCTCCTTTTGAGTGTTAGCATCCCAGAGAGCCACAGAGCCACTGTCAGACACCGTGCCCAGCAGAGACCTCTTCACCAGAGAGTACCTCAGATCATGGATAGGCTGGAGACACATCACATGTTATATCTTATCAAAATTAAATAAAGTCTCCATGCAGGTTTCCACCAAAATAAAAATCTAAATGGTTGAACATTTGAAAATGTAGAAATTAAAATAAAGAAGAGCGGTCAAACAATTATTCACGGTCAACCACATACAAAATAAAAGTTTTTGTTTGAATAATATATTTGCATGCGCTGTGTATATTTATTATGTATACATAAATACACACATACAGTACATATTTAGAAAATATGTCTATAATTTACGTTATAAATAAATATATTTAATATATAAGCATAACATATTTTTCTGAAATATTTACATAACTATAAACAGCACACGTACCTATATTATGTAAAAAAAAAAAAAGAACTTTTATTTTGGATGCAATTAATAGCGGTTACTCATTTGACAGCACTAAAATAATTTTTTTTCTCCTCAAATGCTTAATTTTTTTTTATTTTATAGTGAACTGTGGACAATTAAAATATACAATTTAGTTCAGCTCATTAACTATATTTTGTAAGGCTAAAAATGTCAAACTCACCACATTTGGCCCATGACCGAAGGGTTTGCTGGACAGGTTGGTTGTAATACTGTGGAGGATGATTTCTCCACTAGTGGAGCCAGATGCTATGTAGCTGTCACCTCCGTTAAAAGACACACATGTCACTTCCTCCTTGTGGTCCTACAAAAAAAAAAAAAAAAGAGACATTGATTAGATTGCAGTTGTTTGGGACATTGTTTGTGGTTGAATTTTAGCTTCAAAGAAGAACTTCCCACTGAGAGTCCTTTGAAACTGTCAAATTAACAATCTACACACATAAAAAAAAAAATTAATTAACCATGTGCTACCTTCAGGCTTCGGTGCAACCTTTTTGTCTTTAGGTCCCAGATATTAACCGTGTTATCCAGTCCTCCACTGACCAGGAACTGTGATGTGGAGTTCAGACTGACACGGGTTTGCTTTTTCTACAAACAAAAGAGCATTATAAGACATACATAACCTATATATATTTTTAGATATGATTTAAGATGTCAAGGCGCTCAGCTCACCGCTTCACCCAGCTCCATTACTGGAACTGGAGATGACTTGAGACTGGACACCACCAGCTTATCTCCTATACTGCTGGCACTGACCAGGTACTGATCTGAACACTGTCAAGGCTAACAACTACAATAATAACTAAATCTGCAGTCTCACTTTATATATGGTGGCTCTCTAAAATATCAGTGTCGTCCATTAAAAAAACTATGTCACAATATCGACCACTAACCATACCCCACCTCAATAGCTGCAAAAAATATGAAGACAATTATTACATTGTACTTATGTTTAAATGTAAGAATGACAGTGGTTAAGGCAACAGAATATAAAGTGGGAACAAATCCACTATAATTAATGTAAATAATTATGAACAGACCCCTCAATGTGAAGGATCCCATCCTAAAATTTAAAAGGCAGCTATATATTTTCATGTATAAAGACAATTAAAAATAATTTAATTTGATATACTATGCAGATTTAAAATATTATTTGGAAAATATTCAATTTCTGTTAAGTGACAGAAGATTATTTATCTATTTTAAACACTATTTTTCAACGCTCTTCTCCAGAGTCAAGAGAAATTACACATTTCACATTCGTAAACATGGTTGTACTCTTTTAGAAAATCGTTTCTAAAAAATGATACACACATGCATTATAAAGTCATGTATACATATGTAGATATAACACTTTCAAAAATCATGCTTTTTCATACTCTCAATCAAACTGCAGTTGGGTTATTTTGATTTGGGTAAAAAAGTAACTTAAAAAACACAGCTAACTAACATAATAAAAAAAAAACATGCTTAAATGTGCATATGTGTACGGGCATTACTGTGAGACATGTGAGGGATGCTCAAAACTGATTGAAGTTATTTTTAGAGGATACTGCTGCTGCTCCAGCACACTTGAGCCACTGGATGCGTGGCACTGTGAGGGTTGAACTGCTCCAGCACCGTCATGGAGCTCGAGTCCCAGATCTTCAGACAGTCACCTGACGACACCAGCCGCGTGACGTCCTCCATAGCAACGGCTGCCAGGAGACAAAAGATGGACAGCTGTCAGGCGCGCGACCCACTGTTTCTCACTATTGAGTCAAGAATTCCTGAATGCTTGTACAGGAATAATAGTTACAAACAATCGTATAATATTGCACTTTAAAGCATTGTCATGTCACTTTTATGATTAGCAATTAATTAAACATTTTATTTAGCCACCTATTTATATTTGCATGATGTTATTCGTTGTTTGAATTATTATTTACAGTCTGAATTACGTCTTTACAACTCTTAAAATATCCTTAGTGACTTGGACTAAGTTACATGCAAGTTAGCCAACAAGCAATGCAGCTAATTCATGCAATCTTCTTTAACTTTAGGGCATGACCAAATTATGTTACATAGAGCGACTTTAACCGCTAATTCTGATCAGTAACATTTGGAATTAAACCGTAACGGCTGTTAGAGGGCTTTCTAATAAGCACTTGTTTGTTGCTGTTCGTGATGTTGTGCTAATAGTTTCTGCATTCATTATGTTGCTGATTAGCAACAGCTAGTTACTTACCCTCGGTTTAAACTATAAAAATGCGGAAAAACTGAAGGAAATGCTGGCAAAAAGTTCACAGTACATCCACGCTGGTTGAATAAACGAGTCCTTTTATTTGAAAGTAAAACTTCGTCATATCAATAAAGTTTGAACATCCGTGGCTCCTGTAAGGAACCGCCACTACGGCGCGCCGCTGGGCTCAAAAACAGGAAGCGTTCGGAATTACAGCAACGCCAGACTGGGGAGGGTAGATACAAGTCATTGCGTTTATGTGTCAAAGTTTACATTAATAAACACCCCTGAGGAGGAGTATGTGTTCAAATGCGTTTGTAATGCTGTTAAATTCAAGTATTTTGCTATAAGACCAAGAGAACTCTGGCAAGAGGATGTTAATGCACGGTCGGAGTTAAGGAAAGGCAAAGAAAAAACGAAATCACTCCTGAGAAGTAATTTAATGTTTATGAGTGCCATTTTTAAAAAAGATAAATAACTAATCAGTATGTGGCCATATTGCATTAAAATGTATGTAATACGTGACCCAGAACCACAAAACTAGTCATAAGGTTTAGTTGTTTTTTTTTTTTAATTACACATAATCTGAAAACTGAATAAATAAGATTTGTATTGATAGGATTTCTGTGTTTGTTAGAACAGGACGATATTTGGCCAAGATACAACTAGCCCATTTAAAAATCTGAGGGTGCAAAAAAATCTAAATATTAAGAAAATCGCCTTTAAAGTTGTCCAAATTGAGTTCTTAGCAATACACCTTACTAATCAAAAATTAAGTTTTGTTATATTTATGGTATGAAATGTACAATATATCTTAATGGAACATGATCTTGAATAAAAAATTTATCATTTTAACCCAGTATTATTGGCTATTGCAACAAATATAACGTGTGCTAATTATGACTCCAGGGTCACATACACATTCATAGTGTGCATATAAATGATACTTAAGACTTTAATATAGCAGCATATTTATTTATCATTATAAGATTCATAAAAAATAAGTAGATAAGGAATACAAGGCAGGCTACATGATTTTGCATAGTGATAATATACAGCAAGGGCTCAGAAGTGCTTCACATATTAACCTCTATCAAATTATCGAAGTTTCTGAATCTTCAAAAACTGGCACAGTTCATGTTGTCCAGCTGCAGGGCCTTCCCGTTGTCACTGTGGCAGAGGTACAAGGACTTTGACGTAGTTCATGGGAAATAAGCCAGCCTCCCCTCTGTTCATACCCTCATACCAGTTCTCATCGATCTGGCTGGTCAAAATGATGATGTCGCCCTCCTTAAAGCCCAGCTCTCCCTGGTTTTCTGGCTGGAAACTGTAAAGTGCCTGACAGCAAGGCTGGTCCAAGGGGGGGCTGCTATCATCTAGCACACAAGAAGAAAATTACATTGTATTTTTAAGATTAAGATCACTTTTAAACAAAAACAAACAAAAAAAACTTACTGTTGCTGGTAGGCTTGTGTGTTGTTTGAGCTTTGATGGTGACTTTGTCAGGAGGGTGAACTATGACTGGTGCATCTAGTGAAAAAAAAGATCGAAAGTCTTGAGTAGCAAAGCAAGCTGGGGTACTTTCAGCTACCTTATAAAATAGCTGAGAGTTTGTGCATCACATTTAAAATGACTTACATTTTTCACTCAAAGCTTCAGTAACCTCTGTATCTGTAGTGCATAATACAGCATTTCAGCTAGCAGAGAATGCAGAAACTCTTTGTAAATGGTTTCTGTTTAATGTAATCAAATGACTTAATATCACACCTGATGACTGACCGGATGAGCAAGTGGAAAATCCATAAATATCCGTGTAGCACACTGTGCTCGCAACTGATTTAGATGCAAATTCCCTTTTGGGTCGATTGCTTGCGTCTGTTATTCTGTATAGAGTGAAAAATAAACAGGAACATTAAATGAAACCAAAGGAATTATAGAAAATAAGTACGGCTGAAATCATGATTCTGACCTGCTCTGCAAATTACTCCTGAGGTTTTCTAGAATCTGGTGTGACTGGCGGTGGTAGTCCATTACTGCGTCTAAAAGGCCTGAGAGGTGTTGCATCCGTTGGACCTAAAAAAAAAGAAATATAATCAAACTATGTCTGCAAAATGTAAAAACAAAACCAACAAAAAAATAATAAGCAAAAATGATATGCATGAATATACACACTAACTTACATCTCTCTCTAGGAGATTAAACATGCTTCTCTCAGCCAGGTCTTTGGATTCTTCAAACTTTTCGAATGCTTTCTTAATTTCAGAGTCTGCAATCTTTCCTTTACGTCTTTTCTTGTAGTCAAAATCTAGACGACGTCCTTCAAGTTTTCTCAGATGATACTGATGAACAGAAAGGGAAGAAAAGCTCATTTCATGTCTTCACTCACAACAAAATGCAAGCTATTTACAAAAACATGTATGTAATTATTCTACAAAATGACCATCTGAACATTAGTAAATCTGATTTTTCATCAAAAAAGTGCATCTCTGCAGCTCAAAAGTTAGAGATCAGTAAGGGCAGCTGTATCTATTTGATAAAAACCACAGAAAAACTGTAATTTTGTAAAAAATTATTGCAATTTTAGAATAACAGTTTATTCCTAATAATCATTTATTTCTGAGAAGTAAAGCTGTTTTTCAGCATCAACAGTTGTGCTTAATAATTTTCAGGATTCTTTGATAAATAATCTTTGATAAAGTTACAATTAACATTTTTTTTAATTTCTTGTTCCTGGGGTCAGAAAAAAATATTTTTCTTTTTTTCTTTTTTTTAAGAAATTTTATTCAGCAAGGGCTTCTTAAATGGATAAAAGTGATAGGAAAAACATTCTATTTTTAAAGATTTCAATTTTTGAATAAATGCTTTTCTGAAGGATCATGTGACATTGAGGACTGGAGTAATGGCTGATAGAAATTCAGCACTGCATCACAGAAAGAAAGTATAAAGTATATTAAAATAAATTGTAAGTATATTAAATAAATCAAAGTATATTAAAATAAGAAACCCATATTAGAAATGGCAATAATATTTCACAAAAATATCTGTTTTCCTGTATTTCTCGTCAAATAAATACAACCTTGATGACATTTGAACGGCAGTGTATATCCACCCATTTCCAACATACAGACTGACCGCAATTTCCTTCAGCTCTCTGTGCTGCAGGGACTGCAGAGGATCAATGAAGGCTCGTTTCACTCGGACATCCATGCAGTCTTTTGCCTGGGCTACTTGTTTCAACGCCTCTCCCATTTCAAGCAGAGCAAAACCTACAATTGTCACAAAACTCTGGTATTTTGACATTTTTAAAGCCGTAAAAAACACTCTTTGGGCTTCATTTTTCTTAAACATACCAAAACCAGACTCAGTTCCAAGCTCATTGCCATAGCGCAGCATGCAATCCCCCAGAATGCCTTCTGTTTGAGGGTATCCCACAGACTTCACCTGCCCACGGATTTTGGACACCGTACTGAGCATGCTGAGCTTTGCTCTGTGTGCTTGAAGAAAAAAAAAAGAAAAAGACAATCAATGAAAAATAATAACAACAAATTAATTTATTATAGTAATAAATCTTAGATAATACACAATAATAATAAATAGCATATATTTGAATTTTTATAATAAATAAATATTATTAAATATAATACCAGGGTTTGGCTGAAGATATCCTATAGTTTTTGGAACAAGGTCGAGAATCAGTTTGTGGGTAATATCAGTTTTCTACAATAAAACAATCAATAAAAAAGAAAAACAAAACAAACAAACAAAAAATGGATGCATTGAGATCTTTAAAATGTGTAATATTTTTCTTCATTTGACTGACATTGATATTTATACCTTCTCCATGTTGAGGAATTCCTCATCCAGTTTTGTTCCCTCAACTCCATTGATCTTTTCCTTTAGCAACTGTAAGGATAATGAAAAGAAAAAGAAGGGGAAAAAATATATAGAATTTATACGAAAAAAGTTTATGCAATAAACTTATCTGTTTCAATATATACTTCAGATTAACATTTGACTATTTTGACAAATTATATTCTTCATAAGATACACAATATTAAGGGCAATACAGAAAGTTTTAAATATTAAATATCTTTAATAGAAATCTTACAATGATATGATAATGAGCGATTGATTCCGATCACAAAACAATCCAATGTCTACAACATTTCCAAACAAAACCCGGAAATCCACAAGCCTCGCCATTTGTAACGCATTGTGATGACTGAGCATCTGTTTCCTGTGGTTCATAAGCTAAACTGTTTATGAAGGTCAGTTGTTTGGCCAGTGCGTCCAAAACACTAAGAGGATTCAGACTGCCACGAATGAATCGAAAGAATGTGACCTTGGAAACTATTTAAGAAATACTTTGGTGCTTGGGGACCTAGAAACATTTTTTACCAATGCAAAACCTCCAGGCTTTATTATAAATTCCAGGAAACTTTATTATCCACAATAAACTCGATATGAACAAAAACAATAGCAGATAGTAAGTGGACTTTGGATTCAAGAAACAGGCAACACCCATGTTTCCCATGTTCATGCCTCACATAGTTTTCATTAAAACAGATTCCTCCTTCAAACCTCTGCAGTAACTCAATACTTATTCAGAAACACAGGGTGAGAAGGACATGTCTGATTGCATAATTTGGTTGCGTAGAAGCACAGTTCTTATGTGGAACTACAGCACTTCAACCTTTATTTTTTAAACAGGAACAAAACATTTACACATAGGTAATGTAATGCCCTGTATTTTTTTTAGCTTGGCAATTCCTCATTAACTAGGCCACAATATCAGGTCACACATGGTTGGAAGCAGTTGCTCTAGATTTGGCGAGAAAGATTGCAATGAAGTGGGGAAAAGTCTGATTAATGCCCGCGAATCGGTTCTTTTGAACACACAGTTTCAAAGAATCGGGAAACCGATTCGGTGATTCTTTATGTCGAATTGAATCGTTGCGTGGTTCACGTCAAGGCACATATCGCTAACATTTGAACGATATCATTTTAAGGGTGTTGCTGCCATTCAGTTTAGTAAATTTACAACAGAAATATAATTTACTTTATAGTTTATACAATACTAAACTTTACATCCCTGAACACATTTTTTAAATATAAATAATACACCTCTTTAAATCCAGCTGTTTTGTATGTGTCAAGTAGTAAATAAAATATTTTGTACTTTTATCTCTTCACGATACAGTTATTGGTTCAATGAATCGATGAGTTGTTCATTCGAAAACAACTCGCAACGATTCACTGAAAAGATTCGACTCAAAAGAACAGATCCTTCACGAATTCGCACACTGCCATTACAACATCCACGCAGCCAACAAACACAGTATGTCATAAAAGTAAAACAACTTTAAAGCGATTTAAAGCGCAGATATGTTTATGTACTGTTAGTAAGCTGTCATTTTAAAGACTCGATACCCGAAATAAATCTTGTTTTCATCGAGACACAACATCAAGCTTCGCATTACCTGACTTGCTTTGTGAAACTGTTTCTTCAGTCCGGCCACTGACATTCTTATCCGCGTTCGTCCTCAAATGTTTCCCATGAACAATCGTGTCGGGATGGTTGAGTCTGTGTACTATCTCCACATTGCTCTCCACCCTCTTCCGTCCGTCGCAATGTATACTGTTATTTTGCACCTTGGGACATTGCCCAGATTTGATTGGTGGGGCTGTGCTGAGATCCTGCAGCTATGACGGTCCTAGAGGTCACTCATCGGTGCAGGCGTGTGTCTGCCGCAACAATTTCACCAGAAGGTGATAC